>VSMD01056808.1:0-88545 GCA_008750895.1 Mirza zaza | reverse complement strand
GTGCCACCATGCCCAGCTAATTTTTTCTATATATATTAGTTGACCAATTAATTTCTTTCTATTTATAGTAGAGACGGGGTCTCGCTCTTGCTCAGGCTGGTTTCAAACTCCTGATCTTGAGCAATCCGCCCGCCTCGGCCTCCCAGAATGCTAGGATTACAGGCGTGAGCCACCTTGCCCGGCCTGGAGAAAACATTTTAAAGACACTCTGCCCTGAACAGAGAATAGAAGTCTCCTGACACCTGTGGCCTGTACTCATGAGGATGACGCTCAGGCTGATGCGTCAACAGCCCCGTGTGTGGCCATGGCTTTGGGAGCATCCCTGTGTCTGGCCATGAGCATAGTGGACCTGCGTTCCTGCTGTCGCATGTGCCTTTCACGCAAGGTGGGGTCCGAGTGCAGGCTGTAAGAAATTTTGTGCCTCTTTGTTAATAATTGTTTGGTTTTTAAGAAAACTATGCATGTGTCAGAATTTGATCTGAGATTTGCTTTAATTAGAACCTGGTAGCAAGGTTGAGGGGAATTCTAACCCTTTCCCATCCTCATGTACCAAAAAACCCCGAGAGCTGCACATGACTATCAGCTGTTTTCTACTGGTTTTCGTGAGCCCGCCGGTGGGACAGTCGGACTTACTGAGGGGGTTCTGTGTCCAAAATAAGTCTAGCAGGAAGGAATTCATATTGTCCTGTTGAGTTTGCTCACACCCCCTGGAAGTCTCTGAGGGGGTCCATGCTCTGCCTTGCGTGAGGATCCCTGTAAGTTCGTCTGAACTCCACCGCGAACACAGTGGCCTTTGGGGCCAGATGGCCTTCAAATGGTGTCCATATGGTGCTCCAGGCAATTGGCCCTTGGGGATTGACCTCCAAATGGATGTTCCCTGTTCCATGGTTTACACAGTGACAGGTCCTACAGACATTTACCAAATATCTAATATGCACAAGGCAATTTCATTTATGTTTTCTCACTTATTCTTCCAAGAAGCCCTGTGAGATAGTTATTACTGTCCCCATTTTGCAGATAAGGAAACCGAGGACCAAGGAAAAGGCAGAGAGCCAAGACTCACCACCAGGTCTCCGTCATTCACTCCCCATGGCAGCAGTTTCTACACCTGATGCTCTTGGTTTTGTCCTCGAGCCTCCTTCCTACAGTGACTTAGGGTGTTTCCAGAGTGCGTGCGAGCAGACGAAACCCAGGCCAAGCAGGGCTAAATTTGGACTGGAGGACATTCCTTAAAGCCACAGGGAAGTGTTTAAAATCCAGAGTACAGAATAGGCAAGTCCAGAGGGTTCTTTATTCTTTGATGGGACAGCTGGGGAAGCCAGGAGTATGCCACCAGTGTGGACAGGTGGCTCAATAGTCCTAGCTCCAAGGCTGGCACCGAGGCCTGTCCCCACCAGCTCAAGTTAGCGCTTCTACCAATTAGTCACACTCAGAGATGGTAAAAACTCAGATATGCTTTATTCTGGGTGAAATGTTGGACCACAAGTCTGGAAGACTGTGCTCCTGTCTCAGCTCAGCTTGTGGCCCCACCCTGGGCACTCACTCCCTACCAGCCTCCAGCTCTCCCCCCGGAAAGGCACAGCTATTCAGAGCAGGACACAAAGCCGGCTCTCGGGCACTCCCATTGTCACTGAACGCCTCCCCAGAGGAGGCCCCTGTCCACGGTGTCAGGGAATGCAGACCGGTGGTTCAATGGTGGCAGTTTAATAAGGGGATAGACTTGGCCGCCTCTGTAGGATCCTGTACCTCACCGGACTCCTGCCGTGAGGGAGCAAAGGTGAGCCCAGCTCCCAGGGGGCTCCCTGCCTGGCAGAGGACAGAAGGGGCAACTCTGGTGGGTGCAAGGAATGGAGAACAGAGATCCAGGCACAGGAGGCTGGGAGAGGCTGCTTCCGGCTGGGCGGGCAGGGGAAGCAGCCATCGGGCCAGGGATGGATGCCACACATTCCCCTGGGAAAGAATCCTGCAGATTCCCCTGGGTCTGTTTGAGCAGTCAGCCCCACTCCAGCCAAGTCCAGGCAGTGGGGGCAGAATCGTCTGTCTTCTTTTGCCTTCTCCACTGTGGTCAGAGCCTGAAGATTTGGAGGCCACTCTCAGGTGGCTCTTGCTATGGAGCCAAGGACCCTCAGTGGCAGAAGCTGATGGACTCGAGATGCATATACTTTCACAGGTGGCAGAGACCAGATAGAGCCCAGTGCTTGTGCCCCAAGACTGTGGTAAGAAACATAGACCGTGACTGTTCCTCCAGCCCAGGGTGAACACTGATTGGCGAGTAGCTGAGGTCTTAAAGCAATTTTATTAGCCCAGACACAGGTTGGGTATGAGAGGTGAGAGGTGTGAGCAGTGTGCTTATGATTTTTAAAGACTCCCTTGAGGAGTCTGGGGCCAGGCTAGTAGGACGATCCCTTCTGACTCGCCAGGAGCCAGCATTTGCCTGCAATTCCCGCCCTTCCCCACCAGAGGACAGCAGTGCATAGCTGGCTCTGGTTTCACAAATCACTTTTTATTTAGAGTTGATTTATTAATAGAAATCTGTGCTTGTGCCCTTATAAGAAAAAGAAAAGGCATGGGCTGAATCACATACACCTACTAAGACAAATCCAGAAAGGGCATTGCTTTGGGAAACAGACCTAGGTTCATATTCTCCTGGTGTTGCTAATGGTGAGATATGGGCAAGTTATTTAATTCTTTGAGCCTCAGCCAGTCTGAGCTTTCAGAGGTTTTTGAGAAGCAAAGAAGTGCCTCTCAATTTCTCACATGCACACTAATCACCTGGGCATCTTATTAAAATGCAGATTCTGATTTAGGAGTGGGGACTGAGTCTACACTTCTAACCCACTTCCAGGTGATGCTGACATTGCTGGTCCTCGGACCCCACTTTGAGGAGCAAGCAGTCAGGTCATCGTCTAGAGCAGGGTCTTCACAAACGCTGTTCCCTCCCACACGAAGGGTCTCCACCTTGTGGCACAGCGTGAAAATTCATTAAATCACATCAAATGCATATTATGTCCCTTGAGGTGCTGGCAGACCTGCACTGCGAGAAGGACAGCCAAAGCAGAAGTCAGCCCAGGACTGGCAGAGCCAGGCCAAACCCTCCCTATGCTCTCTTTGGGGGGAAGAAGATGAAAAAATTGCATTTTTAATGAATGAGTTTAGCCCGGTCTCTTTTTGACTCCACACTCATTATATGCTCCATATAGTATATAATGTGGTTAATGCAATGTTGATAATCAGTAAAGGAGAGCTAGTTTTTATTCTAGAAGGTTGATGGTCAGGGTTTAACCTCTGGTGGTAGGACAGTTGTTGGTGACATTTGGTGTCTCTCTTCCTCAGGCCCTCAAACCAAAGGCCCCTCTCTTGTGCCTTGGGTCAGGGTGGGACTGGGTTTTACCCTCTCTGCTTTCAGGTTTGGTCAGGGCTTGGTCTTCACCCTGCCCACGGGAAGCAAGCACAATGCTTCGTCAGGCCCCCAGGGGCAGTGAATCCTTCCTCTGCTCTAATCCCCTGGACTCTCGCTGGACTCCTCATACCTGGGAGCCGGGCGGAGCATGCTGCATGCAACTACTGCACAGCATGAAGAGCACCTGTCTTTGGAGCCACGAAGCCTGGGAGGTAAAGGGAGGCCATGCTGTAGTTCAGTTAGCATTTTGCAGCTGGTGACTCCCTGCATCAAATGCACCTCCTGGGTGCTTGTTTAAAGTGCAGATTTCTCAGACCTACTGACTTAAGATCCCTGGAAGTAGACTGGAGTCCTTTTGCATGCTGAATTTTGAGACTTTGCTTCTCTGCAGGAAGCCAGGGGAGGCCCCTGTGAGAGCATGAATGGCAAAGAGGTATCCACCTGTGGCTCTGGAAGTGAGGGGCAACTTCTGTGAGCAAGGAATCCCAGAGCACTTGTATTTTTTTTTCCCAGTGGCATGAACATCTGCTCCATAAGGGCTCCACTAAGCCCCAGCTAAGGGACTGGTTTCCTTTCCTGGCAGGGTGACCTGAGCAGCCTTTCCTCCTTGGAATGCCATACGCATTTCGTTGGCACCCCCTTTCCTGGGCCTTTAAGAGGAGGCAAGAGATGACGGTCCCATCTTAAACATACTGCACATCTTGAAAATGCATAGCAGTCTGCAGAAACAGCACCTATTCAAGCAACAAAATGTGTAACATGGTGCTGGTGAGAAAACCCCAGCTTCCCAGGCTGGAGGGAGGAAGCCGGCCAGTTGCCGGGACGCCTCTCCACCAAAGCTTGCCCTTCCTAGAAGTGTGTGTGGCCAAGCTTGAGTGGAATATTGTACCAGGAAAGACACGCTCCAGCTAGTCTAGGCCAGATCTTTCGGCTGTGTGTGAGATTGGCTCCTCTGACCGGCATTTAAGACGCTTCCTATGCTCTCATTAAATCAATGCCTTTTCCCCTCTGATGAATGAATTTGGGGATCGTGCCAGAATCAGAAAAGTTTCTGTGGATTTCTCCCAGAATTTCAAGGGTCTGTAAATCCTGTGTCTGGCTGGGAGCCCACTTTGATTATCTTTAATGCAGAAGAGGATGTATTTGAGCATCTGGCCTAGAAATCGACGAAATCTGTCTGTAGTATAATTGGTCCAGAAAGAGCTGGAAGACACATGAAGAATGGTGGGTGTAGGTAGAAGAAAAGGTGGCAGAAGGGGAGCCAGATGGATGAGCCCAGACACAAAACACACACACAAAGAGTGCGTGGGATGCCGGGACAGCACGTCACGTCTGGGGTCCAGACTGGCATGAGGGGGCCTCCTCAGCTTGGAGGCGTCCAGACCCAACACCTGGCCCCCAGGACAGTGCCTGCACCTACACAACGGGAGCCCAAGCCACCTTCCACATGGGGCAATCCCTGATCACATTGTGTCAAGTGGACCAAATTGGCCTTGTCAGTGTATTTAGAGTACAAACAACTCATAGAAAAGTCACTCGATTCCTTAGAGAATTTAAGCTGAAGGAGGATGCTGGGGTCTGATTAGAGCCAAAGATTAGGGGAAGATGATTTCATGGTTACTACGCACAATTTTTTTTCCTCTGCACGATAGCACTCCAAAGGCAGCCTAAATATGTTCCGTTTGCAATTCGGACAGTGTGTGGCAGAGCATCTTGCATGTGGTGGGCCCTTCATACTGAGGTGATAAGGACATTCCCTTATTTGATCAAGCCTCACTGCGGCCCGGAGGGAATCAAGAGCTAAGAATGTCGCTGCTGACTTGCATCTTGCGCTCATTTGTCAGCAGAGAGTGAGAGAAAGTGCTGCCCAGCAGGCTTGACTGCTATCTCATCCCAACAGATATTTATAATTAAAAAAAAAAATCATACGTTTTGCATTTCCTTACAAACACTGGAACCATTTTCCGAGAGTATCAAAAAGAGCCTGGGAGAGACTGTCACAGTGAGAGATGACACCGAGGCAGGTGCGTTTAACAGCACAACAGTAAATAATTGCGTTGCCCTTTTCAGAGCCTCGACGCGTGACCCACCCAATTAAGCCTCCCGAGTCTCATTCTGGTGGCCCTTAGTTCGCGACTTCCCACACACGTTTGTCATAACAGCTTTGTTTTCTGCATGTGCTTTCTTTTGCGGTCTGCACCCCATGCAGTCAAATTTCATGCTTCCAGAATGAAAAATAAAACTGCCAGTTCTCATCTCTTTGGGGGAAATTAGTCTTATTTCTCCCATAAATCATAAGCATGCTTCGGCTGTAAACAGAGCATTAGCGACTCTGGAAGTAAATTAACTTCGGTTCCTGGAGAGACCGGAGGTTACTGGGGGTGATTTGATCACTTTGATTTAGGGAGGGGAGGCAGGCGGCTTCAGAGCGGGGTGGGGGGGGCAAGTGTGATTATTCAGCCACTGCAGGTGCAGGTGGACGCCCACACCTGGCTAGCGTAATTCCTCCTCAAGGGTCCCAGTTTGGATGATAAATTATAGGGGCACTATAATTCAAGTGCAAATAAAATAAGGAGCAAAATCTTTTGTGAAAGAAGCCAGACACAACAAGCCATATATTGTGTGATCCCATTTGTTCGAAATGTCTAGAATAGACAAGTCCGTAGAGACAGAGGGTAGATTAGTGGTTGCCAGGGACTGAGCGTGCTTGGGGGAAAAGGGGAGTGACTGCTCGTGGGTATGGGACTTCCTTTTGGGGTGAGAAAAATGTTCTAAGATTGATCGGGGTGATGGCTGCATGACTCTATGAATATGCTAAAAACCGTTGATGTCTACACATTCAATGGGTAAATTGTATGGTACATATAAATTATAGCTCAATAAAGCTGTTATATTAGGACAAGAGTTAAAAAGTTAGTTAAATCACATAGGTATCAGAAAGGGGAAACAAAAAAGCCTGTGTTCTGTCTTTCTGCCAGGGGGCGCTCTGACCCCTGGGGCTGGTCTCTAGGGAGGACGCTGATGGTTCATTCAAGGACGATTCATTCGCCGTGGTGACAGTGGTTGGCCTCTGGGGGCGGGGCATGCACACAACTGTATTTCTTTTCTTTTTTTTTTATTTTAGCGTATTATGGGGGTACAAGTGTTAAGGTTACATATATTGCCCGTGCCCCCCTCCCCCCTCGAGTAAGAGCTTCAAGCGTGTCCATCCCCCAAATGTTGCACACAACTGTATTTTTATGACTTTATCAGAGCAGGAAAGGGAGTGTGAATTTCCCCGTGGTCACTGCTGAGAATCGAGGTGTGTGGGTTGACCTTTAAACGATAAGCATGCCAGGGGAGGGCCAAGCAGGAACCTGAGGAGCCCAGAGATGACAGTCGGCCAGAAGAAGCTGGCAGAAGATTCCGGTGAGGACCCACCCTTCCCCAGCCATGCTCAAGGCCAGTGGGTCCCCATGTAGGGAGGAGGAGGGGGAGTTGCAGGGTTAGGGGCAGGTGGGCTTGGGGGGAACAGGAGGTTCAGTCTCCCCAGAGGAATCAAGCCCATCAATCCTCACGCAGCACAGGGCTGGGGCGGGGCCGGATCTGCCCACTCAGGTGGGGAACTTTGGGGAACAAAGGATGACCACGGAGGGGCACTCGATGCTTGGACCCCTCGGTCTAGTTCTTCAAAGGGGAACCCCGTTCCCAGTCCATCTCTCAGCATTGGGGCCTCCTTCAAAGGAAGGGAGTTGAACTTGAAACCCAGGAGAAGACCGAGAATGTGCCCTGTACATTTTCACATCCTCACCCCCTAGAACAGGGCCCGGCACCCAGGAGTATATGGATGGATAGACACAGCACACAGGGAAGGCCACCAGGGCAACCTGTGTCCCAGCCTGAGGCCCAGGGCATTTGGGCTAGGTCACCAACAGAGGGCGCTGTACACCCAAAGAGCAAGGCTGGGTCCGGGGCAGAGCCTGCACGGAGGACAGGGTGATGGAGCTCTCTGCACATTGCAGACCAGGCAGGGGACAGGACGGGGGTTCAAACACTGGAGCCAGGCAGGCCCTGATTCCAGTATCCACACGCTCAAAGAGGGGAGGGGACAAGTCTGTTCCCTGCTTGGGCATTTCCCCGGCAATACCAGAGGAAGAGCAACCCCCGGAACAGATAGAGGAGAGGGCCCATGTGGGTTTGCTGACCAGTCCCGCCCCAGGTGCCCTGCACGCTGCCTGGCACAGAGGAGGCATGCGAGAAAATGAATGAACCTGGGACAACCATAAGGGTGCCGGACCACGGGAGTGGCACACACGTTCCTGTGACCCACCCAGTGGTGTCTGCACCTGGGCAGGTCTTTCCACTGTTCCACTGAGTACTGGCAACGTGGGTCTGATGAGCTTCACAAGGGGGAACATTTCTGAGATCACACCCCTTCTCACCGTCCTCCCCACTCCCCAAACCAAGTCCACAAGCACAGGGCAGGCAAAGCAAAGAAGGAACAGCACAAAATTAAATCAAAGCCCTCCAAAAAGGGCCGACACTTTGGGCCACACTGTCTGCAGGTGAGAGCGGCCATCTGGCATTTTGGGAGTCTGGGGGGGCTGTTGGGCTCAGAAGTGAACCCAGGAATGGAGGGAATGGAGCTGGATGCATCTGCTATTGAGCTACTCGTCATATTGTTTTCTGCTTTTCTTATCCAGGTCTATGTCTTCCTTAGGTGCAAGTCCTTGGTTTTATTGGCTGTCTTTGTGGGCATCAAGGAGATCTGCCAAAAATAAAAAATAAAAAAGAGGGCAGTCAGGAGCTATGGGAGTGCTAGACATATGAGAAACGCTACTCCTCAGGGGATAAAGCCTAGAGACCCCCACCCAGGCGCCAAGTGTGCAGCACAGCCCACCTCTGTGGGCAGCAGGCTTGCCACCTGCAAGGTCGCTCAAGGACAAATGTCGCAAGAGCTAATCAGAAAAGCTTATGACGTCTAGCACGTGTCTGTGTTAGCGCTGCCTTCTGCCGAAAGGGTTGGGTATTGTAGACGGTGAGTGCGTGAAAAGCTGAAAGATTTCTGTTTTTCTGGTGGGTTTCACGTTCCCTTAAAAGCTCAAGCTGTTGAAAGTGCTTGTGAACTCTTAGTTTTTGTTTTAAATTCTCCTGGGACGTGCTCCGTAGAATCTTAAAGATTTTAGAACTAAGTGGGGAAAGAATAAGATCTTCAAAGTGTCTCCTTTATGTTTAGAGTTGGAGAAAGCCAAGCCTCTCGCCAGCTAGGGACTGACCCCCGCCCCAGCATGCACCCTCACGCGGGCACACATTCACACACACGCTCCCACGGAAGGCAAAGAGAGTAGTGAGGAATCTGCCCAACATGAGACGCCGACTAAAAGACACACTCTAGCGTTTTGTTCATGGCTCCAACAGCCCAGGCCAGGGGGACCAGCCCTGCCTCTCGCCAGTGCCAGGGCATGTGCAGCCCCAACCACGAGGACCCCTCCCTATCTAGAACCTGGACATTGTTCTTAGAGTGAAACTAGGAAAATGCACCCATAAAAGATGGGATTAGCCACCTGTGGGAATTAGCTAAGAAGAATAGTGGGTGAACGTGTGATCAAAGAGACAGGAAACATCCCAAACTCGAGGGGACTCGGGAGGAAAAGTGGCCGGTGGTGACAATGTCGTGAGTGGGGACCTGATCACGCCGTGCTTGGAGAAAGGCAGGGAGAACCCTCGGGGCGGCTCTGTAGGGCTAGGACGTGGAGAGAAGAGAGGCAGTCAGGGAAGCAGGGGGTGAGGCGCTGGCACGGCCCCCAGAAGCTGCCCGGGGTGGCTGTCCCAGAGTCAGAGGGGGGACATACCAGTGCCTGAGCCAGGAGAACGTTCTGGAGATCGGCTGTCACCAGCTCTGCCCTGGAGCTCTGTCTACAGCGGGGATGCAGTGGTCAGGCCGTGCCGCCCCTCCTTGGTGGCTTCTCGCTGTGGATACGGAACCTGGTGCTCCGGGGTCGGGGAGGTGTGACCAGGAAAACAGGCTGGGACAAGGAGCCATGGCCCCCTCCGTTAGTTTCCTGGGGCCGCTGTAACAAATGACCACTGACTTGCTGGGTCAAAACAACAGAAATTCATTTTCTCAGAGTTCTGGGGGCAAAAAGTCAGAAATCGAGGCGTGGGCAGGGCCGTGCTCCCTCTGAGGGCTCCGGGGGCGCCCTTGCCTGCCTCTTCTGGCTTCTGGTGGCTCCGAGTGCCCTGGCCTCATCTCTCCAGCCTCACGTGGCCTTCCCTCCCGTTTCTGCATCTCAAATCTCTCCTTCCAGTCTCCCATCAGGACACCTGTCCTTGGATTTGGAGCCCACCCTAAATCCGGGATGATTCCATCTCAAGTTCCTTACCTTAATTATATCTGCAAAGGCATTTTTTTCCAAATAAGGTCACAGTCACGGGCCAGGGCTAGGGCTTGGGTCTGTGTTTTGGGGGCCACATTTCAACCCGCTGCACCACCCACATCGGGTCTCAGGCCTGCCACACTGGGCCCACCTCTGGAGGTGAAGCTTCCACAGGGCTGTCTGGGGTGGTGCCTTCACCAAAGTTACCCTTGTGGTTGCATCTTGCTCTTGTTTTAAGCCGATTTTTGCTGAGCACTTCAGTTCTCTCACTGCATTTGGAAAAGCGCCTGTAAGGGTGTGCCCACCTGGCCCAAGGCCTTGAGGAGCACTCCACCGGGCAGACAGTGCTAATTTTAGGAAAAGTGTGGGAAATTTCCCCCTCTGCAGTCAATATCTCTCAACTACCTAGAAAGAAGCTTCTAGAGAAGGTTGGGTGTTCTTGGGTGTGGAGTCAAAAAGAAGCCAGGCTGAACTTGTTCATAAAAAATGCAATTTCCTCATGTTTCTAAAATTTAGTTTTATTTCGTTGAGACTAGTCAAGCGCAGTAGCGAGAAGGGGGAAAGTAGTAGAACCAGGAGTTCAGTCTGTGACTGGCTGAGCAAATCCAGTGAGATGACTCAGTACCTGCAGACCGGCCAATTTCCTGGCCTTTTTCCTCAAGGGAAACATAGCAAGGCTTGGCCTGGCTCTCTGCCAATCCCGGACTCACCTTCCGCTGTGGCTGTTCCTCCTGGCCGTGCAGGTTGGCACCTCCAGGGACAGCAGCTCTGCCCGCACAGGCCCCACGCCAGAGTCACTGCCGGGCCTTGGAGCAGCGCGGAGAGCACTTGGGCCTGTGCTATGGTGTGGGCGTCCTGGGCCAGGTGCAGAAAGGGCGTGGCCACCTAGAGGCAGGACACAGCGGTTCAGGCCTCAGAGTCTAGAGTCAGAACGGGTTTGAACCCTAGATCTGCCACTGGCCCAAAGAGGTGACCGTGGGCAAATTGCTTAGTCTTTCTGAGCTTTGTCTGAAAAATGGGCAGTTGCACAGATTGAATGAGGGAAACTTCTCGAGTTTTCCAGGTAAACTGCTGAACATTCTGTGCCTGGCTCCCAGTGTGTGTTCCTAAGTGTTCATTGTTAGGGTTATTAAATTTATTAAGAGGGAGGAGATTGGCCTGTCACACCCTTTGATCTGACCCACTCCCACACCCCCGCACACATAGCCTGGGCCCAGTGGGCTGGGACAAGAACTGGGAACACACCGCCCCCACCCCAGAACTCCACTTCCTGGCCCCGTCTTGTCATTGCAAATAGGTCTATCAATCACTCAGAGACCCTGACGCCTTCTCTCCATAATCTGATTTATGCAACAATGTACAAGGTGAGTTTTCTAGATCTAAGGAGCCAGGAGGAAAGAAGTTTTGCAAAACTTCTTCTTCTGGAGGCCGTGTGGCCTCCAGAACATCTGACGGGAGGCCTGGCTGATAGAGTTCAGCCTGAGGGGCCGTGGAAAAGGAAAACCAAATCCCTTTTGCAAGTGGTGTCCTGACTACCCCAGTGCTACAGGGCCTCTCCGAGCCTCACTCCACCAGAGGAAAGCGATTAGGATGGACCCGACCTCTTGTCACCGCCCGCACAGTCCTGAACGAACGACCTTGACCCATTGACCCTTCGTGTACTACTCCCCTCTCCCTGTTATATTGCTTTTCTTTCTTTCCTTCAATGCCGAGTTGTTCCCACCCCAGGGCCTTTGAACATGTCCTGCCCCCCGTCAGATACATGAGGTTCGTCCTCAGACCTTGGCAAGGCTGGCTCCATTTCGTCACTCGCGTCCCAACATGCACGTCACCTCCTAAGAGGCTGTGCAGTCTTAATAAATAGGCTACCCATTTCATTCGCTGGTCCGGTTGTCGAGTACTATCTGGGAACTAAAGAAGAGTGGGAAGAGCATTCCAGGGAGGGAACCAGCAGACACGAATGAGACTTGGTAAGCACTGACGGTTCATAGAGGGACTTAGCAAATGGGCCTTGGCCGCTACTGTCCCAGCGGCATCAAGTCTGGCCGGGGTGGACGGGGATGACACGGATGGTGGTGAGGAACGCACCAGGAGGGTTTGGTGGAGCTCTGGAAGCCCGGGAGAGCCCAGGGAACAGCCATGAAGGAGTGGAGACCCTGGGGTCATTGCTTCGTGCCAGAGCACAAGCCCAGGAGCAGGAAGTGAGTCACCGCAGCCTCCCAGAGGCAGTGGGGCAGGACGAACCCCAGAAGTGAAAGCCTGCAGTAGAGCTAGCTACAAGCCCTGACTTTCCCCGAGAGGGAGGCACTATTCAATGGCTGTGCGGAGCGAGGCTGGGCGAGTCCATCAGCAAGGATGGGAGAATGGAAGGTCTTACTCACGCTGCTGATCTGTGGCCCGACTGACAGAGAGCGTGTGTCCGCCCGCCAACAGCCGGGGGCCCTGGGTTCTTGGCTGTGCCTTCCGCTGCAGCTCAGCAAGGCCCTTCTTGGGCTTCCTCTCTTATGGGATTAGGCTGAGTTGTTCACTCCCTTACCTGTCTCTCAAGGAAACCGTGTGGATCATCTCGCAAATCTTTCTAAAGCTCTTTGGAGACCCTCTGTAGTTGAACTTGCATTCTTAGCCTCCAGAGACATCAGGTGAACCTTGTACCCAGGATCTTAGTGCTGTTCACTAATTCACTTATTGGGTTGTTAATATTTTTATTATTGAGTTACAGAGCTCTCGATATGTTCTAAATACAGACCCTTTGCCACAGATAGATATATATGTATATGTCTCCAATCTATGGCTCAGCTGTCAATTTTCTTAACAGTGGGTTTTGTTTGGTTGTTTATTTGTTTGTTTTGGGCATGTAAATGTAACCAAAATGGTGTTTTTTGATGAGCAGAACATTTAATTTTGTGAAGTCCAACTTATCAATGTTTTCTTTTATTGGTAGTATTCTCTGTGTCTTATCTAAGTAATTTTTTCCTACTCTAAGCTTACAAAGATATTCTATGAGTGCCTGTAGAAGCTTTATGGCTTTAGCTTTTACATTTAGGTCTACAATTCATCCAGAATTGGATGGGTATGGTGTGAGATAGCGATCCAGATTCATTATTTTCCATGTGGACATCCAGTTGTCCTAGCACTATTTGTTGAGAAGATTTCCTTTCCCCCATTGAATTGCTTTGGCAGCTGCATGAAATATAAATTGGTCAAATCATTATGGGTGTGTTTCTGGACTTTCTATTCCATTGCATTGATCATTGATCTGGAGGGATATCTTTATGCCAATACCATACATTTAAAAGTTAGGTACACAGTTTGAGTCCAGTTATATAAAAAATCTATATATGCATATCAAGGAAGTTCACCATTATGTTAATGTTATTTGTCTCTGGGTTGTGGGATTAGGAGGTGTAACTTTTATTTTTTCTCTTTCTACTTTTATGGTATCAAAGTGTTCTATAGAGAGCACTATTCATTTTACAAAAAGAAAAATAATTTGTAAACACTCATTGTGTGATATTCAACATCCATTCAATTGTTTCAATTGTTTATGTCAACAAATATGAGGACTAGCTACCTTGGAAATGATGTAGTGAACAGGTAAATACTAGACCCCTCATCTCAGGCTTAAACTGAAGAATCCAAAGTCAACATCAGCAAAAAGAGCTGAGCATCACACCTACTTTGGTTGTACTTTTTCTCCATCAAGGTAACTGTGGGCAACCGTGCACTGAAGTGGGTAGCCCAGCAAATATTTATGGTCCTCCAACAGTATGCCAAGTGCTGTGGTAGGCACTTGAAGGAAATAGGCCTTGATGTTTATGTTAATATTCATCACAGGAAGGGGTTTGATGCTGTGATGTTCATGATGCTCTATGCCTCCAGCTTTGCAGACTCGACCATGAAGAGGTTATTCTACTTCCCCTAAAGCTGATTTTACACTGTAGATAACCATCCACCCATCCATCCAGCAAAGCCATGTAGGGTAGTAGTGGGTAAACCACGTTTACACAGGCCCTTAGCTGAAATCATAGTCAGAACCATGTGGTCCAACTGGCCGGGAGCAGGTCCAGCCTGTGAGCTTCCAAACGGAAGTAGTTCTGCTGGGCACAGTGGCCACTTCTTAATTTTCTTATCAAGAACGAGATTCTTCCTTACTTCTAAAATAAATCCAGTCAGTCAAAGATTTGCCTTTATTTTAAAATATATATTTTTTAAGTAAACTTTTTTATTTTGGAATAATTTTAGTTTTACCGAAAAGTTGCAAATACAGCGTATGGAGTTCCCATGTACTTCCCATGCAGTTTCCACCAATGTTAACATCCTTCATTACCACGCTACCTTTGCCAAAGGTAAGAAATTAACATTGGTGCAGTACCATCAACAACACTCCAGGCATTATTTGTATTTCACCAGTGTTCCCACTAATGTCCTTTTTACGTTCCAGGATTCCATCCAGAACCCCCCCATTACACTTAATCATCACGTCCCCTCAGTCTCCGCCAGTCTCAGTCCATCACGACCTTGACGGTTTTGGTTCGTGTTAGCTGGGCATTTTGCAGAATCTCTCTCAGTTTGGGTTTGCTTGATGTTTTCTCACGATTAGACGAAGATTATGGGTTTTGAGGATGAATACCCAAAGGTCCACGCGAGTGGGACATTTTTTAAGGATTCCTGAATGCCTGTAATGCTCATATGCTAACATGATGAGGTACATCATGCATGAATTCTTAAGAGGGAAAGTATTTTGTATGGAATAAATTTCAAGGAAAAGATACCAAAGGAAATTTCTCTCATGTATGCTTTGTTTTCTTACATGTTTTCAGCCCGATTACATTTTCTAATTAGATACCTGGGTTTGTCCTCACGTTTTAAATCTGGCTCAGCAGGAAAGAGTCTTGGACCTTCTTTGTTTCAAGGTCTCACTGTCCCTTCAGCAGCACTTACAAGCCCTCCAGTGTGAGCGGCTGGAGCCACCAACATGACTAATCCAATCCCTACTCGCCAGCTCCCCTTTAGTTGGAGAGACTGAGCCTTGCAAACAGATATAAACCAATTTGGTTTCACCGTTGCCAGGTCCTTTTTGGTGGATGACGATGGCTTCCCCTACTGGGGTACCCCACAGATACCTCCTGCCCAACCACCTCCCTACCGGGTGGTGCGTTAAAATGAGAGCAAGTCTTAGGCCGCATTCCACAACGTGAACCTGCTTCTATCAGCAGGCAGGTAAAAAAACCAGTCACTCAACCTGTTCAGTGATTGTGGTGAAGCCCCCCTCTCTGTTCTTTCAGGCCTCCCAACAAAGTTTCACTAGAGGCAAATTTGACTGCATCCTGACAACAGATCGACTAAATCAAATCAGGTGGCAGAAGCCTCCAGGTAGTGGAAGACCCAAGGCCGAGCAGGGTTTAGATCCTGGGCACTCTCTATTCTGCCCTTTGCCAACGAAAGGGCAGAGATTCTGTGTCTTTCTGGCCCACCACGTATCTTGAACTTCACTCATTCAAGAAGTGAAAAATTACCTCCCACATTGCTTGCCCAAAGAGCAAGTCCTCTGGTGCAGATTTAGATAAGAATATTCGAAGTTGCTGCAGCCCCCTCTGGACCATGGACCCCTAGGTCCCAAGGTCCTAAGCTGGGGCTTTCCAACTGTTCACTAACCACCCTTGATTGTGGGTTCCTGGTTAATAAACTCCAAATACTAACTAAAAGCTCCAGGTGGTGGATGAAAATTAATTCACACACACACATTGTACTGTTAGAGAAAACATAACACAGAATTTGACATAATGATACTACAGTGAGAGGAGCAAATGTCTTTATAAAGCACTCCGAGAACCCAAATGTGGAGCCAGATGAGGAACCGGGTGAAGCTCGCAGTGTTGGTGTTAGGGAAGTTTCCGGAAGAGGCAATCTTAAGCAGATCTCCAAAGGATGAACAGAGAGACATCAGGGGCCAAGGGGAGATGGGGACTGTGGGCGCAGGGAGCCACTGAGAAAGTGCAGAGGGCAGGAGAGAGCTGGTTAGGGACATGGCAGGAGTGGGATCTGAGAGGGGGAATTGAGGAGTGCAATGTTTGAGAGCCACCCCAGACTGAGGAATTTTGACTTGACCTTGTGGGTAATAGTCACGAGAAGATTTTAAGTAGTGTTTAAAGTGCATGATCAGATTGATGTTTTGGAGCGTTATCTCTGGCAGACACGTGGGGGGAAGGAGGGAAAAGGGACTGGCGTCACAGTCACCAGTGAGAACTCCTTGCAATGACTCTGGCAGGAGACGCAGACCTCACAACGAGAGAGTATAGTAAAGGGACCTTCTGGAGCATTCCCACTGCGCCAGGCCGTCTTCTGAACACGTCTATTACATCCTTTCACCCTGACACCCTCGCCAGTAAGCACTGTTGTTATCTCCGTTTCAGACTCGAAGAGTGAGGTCCAGATCAGGTTGCCAGAGAAAATACAGGTGCCCAATTATATTTGAATTTCAGGTAAACAAGGAATATTTTCTCGGTATCTATGTCCCATGTAATATTTTAGTTGTTAGATCTGGCACCCCAGGGCCCAGAAAGGTAAAGTAGGTTGCATAAGATGTCACAGCTGCCAGGCAGCAGCAACAGAACTGGACTCGGGCGAGCAGCAGGTAAGAGCCTGCGCTCGGCCCCACCCCTGCCTGGGCTTTGCCCCTCTCCCGGGCAGAGCTGGGTGGGCTCCCAGCCACTGCGGAGGGCTCGCTGGAAGCGGGACCCTGGCCAGGCCATTAGAGCTCGCCTTGGGGCAGCTTCATTTACCTTTTCAATCCGCCAGCTCGGTGGAGGGCTTTTTTTTTTTTTTTTAATCATACTTAGAACAGGTCTGCAACCCTCCTACAAGCCATCTTAAAGCTTACAGCAAAATCCTGCCCTGTGACTAAGTAGCTAAATCCCCTGAAACTCCAAAGGTTTCTCTGCCTTAGGGTTCAGAACATTTTTAAGGGTTTCCAGTTGCCCCCACCCACAACTAAGCACTGCAATTAGGCACTTACTCAGAAAATATGCTTTTATTGCTCTACCTACCTGTTGCTACTAGCCTGGGATATAAAATAGAATTTAAACCGAACCGTTTTAAGAGATTTAATAAGGTTTCACCTGAGGTATAAAATACAATTGCACTGTCAACCTTGGAATGTTTGAAACGTCCAGCAAACGAATGCTAGGTGCCGGCAACACAGTGAGACGAGGGCAGAACTGCTACTGTTTGGAGTTCCTACCCTTTAAGGGTTCATGAAATATGGGCTTTGGAATCATCTTGCCAAGGTACACACACACGTCCATACTCATTTAAGTGATGCTTTCTATTGCACTGAACTTCTAAATAATTTGGGCGGGTAAGATTTGGCATATTTAAAATAGTCATCCCACCCCCAGACATGAAATTGTTTTTCATTTACTAGGTCCTGTTATGTCTTCCTCTAAAGTTTTATAATTTTCAATGTAAACGTCTTAGACATCTTTAGATTTTTTTTCCTTAGGCACCTTATATTTTCTATTGCTATTGTAAATGATTTGTTTTAAATTACACTTTCTAGTTTTTTTTATTTTAGCGTATTATGGGAGTACAAGTGTTAAGGTTAGGTATATTGCCCATGCCCCCCCTCCCCCCACGAGTCAGAGCCTCAAGCGTGACCATCTCCCAAACATTGCACATCTTACTCATTGTGGTTGTATATACCCATCCCCTCCTCCCCTCCTCCCCCCTCCCGATACCCAATAAATGTTACTCCTCTATGTCCACTGAGGTGTTGATCCGTTAATACCAATTTGCTGGTGAGTACATCTGGTGCTTGTTTTTCCATTCTTGAGATACTTCACTTAGTAGAATGGGTTCCAGCTCCATCCAGGAATATATAAGAGGTGCTATATCACCATTGTTTCTTAAAGCTGAGTAGTATTCCATGGTATACATATACCACATTTTATTAATCCACTCATGAATTGATGGGCACCTGGGTTGTTTCCACAGCTTTGCAATTGTGAATTGTGCTGCTATAAACATTCGAGTGCAGGTGACTTTTTCATAAAGTGACTTTTGATCTTTTGGGTAGATGCTCAGTAGTGGAATTGCCGGATCAAACGGTAGATCTACTTGTATCGCTTTAAGTTATCTCCATACTGCTTTCCACAGTTCAGGGAACTACAAAACACTTTCTAGTTTTGTTTTGTTTTTCAGATGATTTGTGCCTTCAGAACAAGTATACTTATAAATACAAATGGATCATTTGACATACAAATCTGAGCATATCATGACCAGATGCTATTGTTGCTTCACCTGTCCTGCGTTCAACAACAGGTACAACCAATCCTGAACCAACTCATTTGCCTGCCTGTGCCTCCTACAAATCACTCATCTCCTAGTTTCACGTGTGACTGATTACCCCTTCTAAACTGGAGCGGTTCCTTCTTTTCCTTCTAGAAAAATCAATATTGTTTGCTTTGTGTTGTGGCTTCTAGATACAGCCAAGAGCCATCTGTGGGAGCCGTGGTGGTTCAGTTAACCTCCTGGAGCAGCTGCAACCCCGTAAAGAAACCATGCAGCCGGTGCCTCCGCTTTCCAGATCAGCTCACGTGTTTATTGCACTTCCTACTTAACTGCCCTGAATCCATACACTCGTGTCACTAAAACAGTTTTCAGACGGACTTTTGTTCCCCCCTAAGTCTTTCATACTCATTTTAACTTTCCCAGGAATATAAAACCTAAAGGAAGAAAAATGGCAGTTTGTCTTGGTGCTGTGGTGTTCTACCCTAAAAGAAGACCTGTGCCCTACGGCTCTCAAAAGGAAAAGGTCCCTCTAGAATATCAAGTCCCCTCTTCTCCAACAGAGGTAGTTTGCATGTTTGTCCCCCTCAAATGTCCTGTTGAAATTTGATCCCCAATGTTGGCGGTGGGAAGGTCTTTGGGTAGCTGGGGCAGATCCCCTTATGAATGGCTTGGTGCTCTCCCCAGGTGATGAGTGAGTTCTCACTGTATTAGTGCATGCAAAAGCTAGTTGGTTGAAAGAGCCTGGCACCCCCCGCCCCAACTCCCTGTCTCACTCCCCCTCTTGCCGTGTGGCACGTCTGCTCCCCTTTTGCGTCTGCCTTGATTGGAAGCTCCCTGAAGCCCTCACCAGAAGCAGATGCTGATGCCATGCTTCTTGTATAATCTGCAGAACTGTTTTCTTTCTAAATTATGCAGCCTCATGTATTTCCTTTATAGCAACACAAAGCAGGCTAATACAGCAACCCTCCCCACATAACGCTGCCTTCATCCTGACTCTATCTCCCGCCATGGATTAGCTGCTTCCAGCTGCTGTAACAAATCGCTGCAAACTTGACAGCTTAAAACCACACATGTGTATTAGCCCACAGCTCTGGAGGTCAGAAATCCCATGGATCTTGCCAGGCGAAATCAAGGTGTGGACAGGGCTGAGTTCCTTTTGGCGTGCCCAGGGGAGAACCCGTTTCCTTACCTTTTCTGCCTTTTAGAGGTTGTCGCCTATTCTTGGCTCATGGTCCCCTCCCTCCATTGTCAAAGCCCTCGATGGCCGGCTGCGCCACTCTGACCCTGCTTCCTTCTGCACATCTCCTCTCGCTCTGACTCCTTCTTCCCCTGGTAAAGACCTCCAGGTGACCTTGGGCCCACCTGGACCTCCAGGATGACCTCCCATCTAAGATCTCTAACATCATCAAGTCTGCCGAATCCCTTTGCCATGTGAGGTAACGTAGGGCCAGGTTACGAAAATGAGGACGTGGACATCTTGGGGGTGTGCGTTATTCCGATTACCACACTTTTTGGACCAATGCTTTTTAAACCAAAAGCTGTGACTCATAGAATCAACTTTGTGGTTCAAAATCAGCCTTTTTAAAAATGAAATCGGAGCACTTTGCTTCTGGTAGGGTTAAGTATTGTTTCATTGAACAAGGGTTTATACTTTTTCATAGACTTTAAGTTTCCTTGATATATATATTAAATATATACGTGTCTGTTACTAGTTACCAATATACATATAAACTGTATGTCTTACTGTGAGTTGTGATGGAAAATAATAAAAAAAAGGAAAGCAACTATGGAACCATCATAATAGCCCCCTAATTGGTCTTTCTGCCTCCAGGCTTTCCAATCCATCCCCCGCACTGCTGCCAAAAAGTTCTTTCTAAAAATAAATCGGACATGTCATTCTGCTTAAAAATCTCCACTGGCCCTCCATGGCTGAGCTGGACCTCTGCCCCTCCAGCCCCCTGTCCATGTCCCCCGCTGGGGCTGACCGTCATGACCTCCTTCAACCAGCCTCCTCGGCCTGGACTGCTTCTCGGGTGTGGGCAACGCGGGGCCCTGGCCAAGGTCAGAGGGCTGGAAGGCAGAGTCACGTAGGGTGTTTTTCCTCCAACTTCTTCCCTGCCAGGCAAGACTAGCTTCGTGGGCATTTGTCCTGCACAGTTGGATCCCGGCGCTCAGAAAAGCCGCGTGCTTGGTTTAATGCTCTGCCGCCACCATCTTGAAAATCCTTGCTCATTAATCTCATTTTCATTTTGCACTGGGCCCTGCAAATTATGTCACCAGTTCTGCTTTCGGGGCACATGTTGCAGTGTCAGTGTTCCTCTACCAAAGGCTCAGCTCTTGTCTGAGACCCACCCCCTACAACAAACCTGTTGGGTTCCAGTAACAGATTATCCACTCCCCGTTGGGGGTCCTGGCGGTGATAATACCTTCCTGCTGTTGCTGGCCCTGGGGCGCTTCACCATCCCCGTTGTTAATTTTTCTCAATCCTGCCTACTTTTCAAATAGTTCCTTCATTAAACTCACTTGACCCCTTTTAAGAGTGCCATCTGTTCCCTCTCAGGTCCCCGACTGATAAAAAATAGTCTACAGGATAATATCTAAGTCTTAGCCTTACTCTTCCCTCTGCTTATCTTCCTAGTGGATTTACCACGTTACCTCACTCATGCTATGATCCAGCTCCACCAGACTTCTTGCTGTTTCCATAAATATGTTATGTTTTTTTTTTTTTTCAGGTCTTTAGTTTTCTGCAGTTGCTAATGATCTCCCAGTGTATGGTTTTCTCTTCTTCCACCATAAGAAAGTTTTAGTTGGGCACATTTTGATCCAGACTAAGGCAACATAGTCCAGCTTCTCCCGTAGAAAATGTGGCCATGTGACTGAACTCTGCCTAATGGTACATAAGTGCAAGTGCTGTGTGTGCTGCAGATTCCAGCAGCCTTCCCTAACAGAATCCTGGAGCATTCCCGCCCTGGGCTCCTCGCTGCCCCTTCTCCTATCCTGTGGCCTGAGACCTGGGCTGCCTTGGACAATGAGGATGAGGAGCATACCCTAGGGATGGGGGAATAATGCTTTGGAAGGTCCTATTTCCCTGAAGATTTTATGGAACAATCTCTGGACAAAATTTCTAAAGGCCTAAGGCAGGCGTCCTCAAACTACGGCCCACGGGCCACGTATGGGACACCTAGCACATTTATCCAGCCCTCTGGGTATTTTTGCCACCACTGCCTGTCCTACTTAGCAGCCGACTCATCCTGAGCCCACAGTGCACGTTCTCCAATGGTCTGAGGGACAGTGAACTGGGCCCCAGTTTAAAAAGTTTGAGGACCCCTGACCTAGGGACTCTCACGTAAGGACGAGATCAACAACCTTTTAAAGCCACTGATAATTGGGTTTTCTATTTTTTACCAATGAACCCGATCCTAACAAATGCCATATCAATCATTATTCATTAAATAAATCTTTATTAAGAAATGCCTGTGTGTTGGACACTGGTATAAGCTCTGGAATGTGATTCTGAACAAGCAAATAGCAGTGAGCTGGGTGTGGGAGGAGGTAATGGCAACTGGAGGTGATCAGGGAGAGAGGGGAAAAGGCCACCAAGTGGGAACGTGTGCTTGGAAGAACCAGCACAGAAGGCTGGGAAGAGCACGGAGAAGACTTCAAGGCAGAACGCAGACGATGACATAGAAGCCAGAGTCCCAGGGAATACAAAAAGTTATGGCCCGCAAAAAATAAAATCCAACCACATACTGCTCAAAATGCACATCACTAGACCAAGTGACTGGGAAAGGTTCAAAGGCAAACATGTTGTGCAAATACAAGGAAAAACAGAGCAGGAGTGGAGTGTCTAATATTAGACGAAGACTTCCAAGAGAAAGTATTCAAAGGACAAAGCCCTCCCACAAAAGCCATTCCAGTTCCAGGTGACTTCCCTGATGAACTCTATTAAACGTTTAAGAAAGAAATAACACAAATCTTTCATAAAGGTAGAGGAGGAAGGAACTATTCACTGATTCGTACCATGAGGCCTATACTGTGATAGCAAACATGATGAGGATATTGGAAGAAAACTACAGCTCAGTGTTTCTCATGAGCACCAATGCAAAAATCCTTAACAAAATATTAGCAAATTGAATCCAGCCATTGGAAATGTTTTACATGACCAAAAGGCAGAGAGTGCTGAGAGACTAAAGGGAACACGTGGAACGGACACCAAAGCTGGCTTGAAGGGGCTCCCACTGGCCGAAATTGGGGCAATTAGAGCATCAGAAAGAACAATGACAGTACTGGATTATAGTTTATTGAATAAAAATGAACTCATGAATTTATATTGGTACTAAAATAAAAGTGGGGGCAGGGGAGCTCTCTACAAAAGCAGTCTTAGCTGATCAATGTAGCAGGAATAATAGAAAAATCAGCACTTTGCAGTTCTCAATGTAATACCTGACTCTGACAAGGATCATGGAATGGCTGCTGAAATAATTGAATAAAATGTTATTGGATACAGAATATACACATGGTCTTGAAGTATCATCCTACATATTACTTATAAATTACAAAGATGAAAAAGGACTTTTCAAAAGGAGAGATCTGGCAGATGACAACATAAAACAAGTGACAAAACTTCATGTGTTCACTATTGGCACACAAATATTACATCATGAACTGTCCCCAAACTTAATGACTTATAAATGACAATCACTGATTTTTATAACTGACTTATCTGTGCATTGGCTGGAGTTTGGCTGACGTAGGCTGGGCTGGGCTGGGCTAGGTGGCTCTGCTGATCTTGGCTGGGCTCACTCAATGGCATGCAGGTCAGTTGGAGAGTTCTGCTCTAGGTTTGGGCTGAGGATGCTTAGCTGGAGCAGTACTGGTCACATGTCTCATTTAGTCTTCCTGGATCCAGTGGCCTAGCCCAGACACATTGTCCTTGCTCTAGCAGAAATACCAGAGGGCAGCCCAATTGCACAAGCATGTTCCAAGATTCTCCTTGCACCGTATCTGTTAACATCCCACCTGAAGCAAGGCCTATGACTGAGCTCAGGAGCAGTAGACGGTGCCCTGCCTCCCAGTGGGAGGCTGCTGGGCAATGATGTGGTTTGGCTTTAGCTTAAAAGTGGAGGGAGAGGGGAGAGATTGGATTTAGAGGTGCTAAGAGCTCTTTGGGCTCTGACATTCCAGGATTTAACTATTATCCCCTTCCCCAAGCATAAGGCAAACGAGAAATGAAAAGGGCAAGGAGTGTGGGTATTTTGACTGCTTCAGTCCTCTGGAGTGGTCGGAATGGTCCAGATGGTAGCACACCAGAGGTATTCCTAACTGGAGCCTTAATCTCTGCCTAAGTTATCAAAGAAAAATATTCATTACATTATTATAAATAAGAAACTCTTCCCAGCCTTCTCCATTCAACTTGTCATTTGCAATTCAGAGTAATCATAGTAACACATTTTAAATCAAGTGGAAGAATATGAATTTATATATACACACACACATATATAATAAATGCATATATTTCTGGAAGGCTGCTTCAGATTCATGGGAGAAAACACAGAGCCAAGTAACATGAGAAATTGGAAGAGTGGTAAAATTCATAGGGCTAGGCCAGAAAATTTAATTCATTCTAATATGAATAAGAGAACAATGCAGTGGTTGAAGATTTCTAGCTTGGTCGCGAGTGATTCATAGACTGACTCATTTCAGTGCGTTGCCAGTTATATAAAGGATGGATTCCGAGGCAGCAAGGTACTGCCACGTAACATCAGACTGAATAAAACACACATCACAGATTCTATTATGAGGCTGCCAGCTTCTGTACAGCTTTGTAAGCAACCATGAAGGAGACATTTGGGGACAGGGAAGGGAGAGGCAGCCTGCCTAGGATGCAGCCTCACGTGTCTGAAGCAGAATATTATAGCCTCTAAAAATAGGTGCTAAGTAACCACTCTGCCAGGAAATAATATACCACAAAGTTAAGCTTTCCACTTGGGAAATTTGAAAGGACTCTTCTTTTACTCTGCTGTGATCTGTGTTAAGAGGAGGGAAAAAAAAAAAAACCCAAACTTTCAGAATCTGGAAATGCAAGGACTCAGAATTTGGACACAGGAGAATTCTACACCTTGTCTATCTAGGTCACTTTTTTTTAATGAAATTAAACTAGCAAGAGTAATCAAATCCTCTAGCTAAGAGCTGAGTCTCTGTTATATTCTCGGACCCAGGTTTCGTGTCTGGCTTTTCATAATGATGGTGCCTTGGACAAAATACCCCCACCCCACCCTCACCCTCACCTGCAGTGCTTTTGCCAAATACATGTTATCAAGTGTGCTTTTGAGTAATTCTTACATGAACGGCTGCAGAAGTTGATGGGAAAGAGAAGGAGCACAGGAAACAGAACAGGGTGGAGGGAAGTGGTACCGACTGAGTTGTGGCCTCCTGCAATTCGTAGGTTGAAACTCTCACCCCCATGGGACTATATGTGGAGACAGGGCCTTTAAGGAGGTAACTAAAGTTAAATGAGGTTGTAGGATGGGGCCCTAATCCAGTAACACTTGTGCCCTTATAAGAAGAGGAGACACCAGGCCATGTGCACAGAGGAAAGGCCTTGTGAGGGCACAGGGAGAAGGCGGCCGTCTGCAAGCCAGGGCCAGGGGCATCAGGAGAAACCCACCTTGCCGACACCTTGATCTTGGACATCCAGCCTCCAGACTGTGAAAAAATAAAGTTCAGTTGTTTAAGGCTCCCCTACTCTGCAGTACTTTGTTATGGCAGCCGAGCAGACTGACACAGGAGCTGTGTTTATTAGTCATCTTCGAGGTGGCAGGCCCTGAGATCAACACTTAATGCACACCATGAACTCGATCATCACACTATCCTCGCAAGCTAGAGAAAAGTAGAGAAAACTAAAGTTTGGAGAGAAGCAACCTGCTCAAGGTCACACAATGCAAGATTCTAAATCTGAACTTGGGTCCATTTGATTTCAAATTTTAAACTGTTCTCACTGTTTTAGAGATTCTCAAATATGGGTGTGCTGCAGAATTATCTAGGGGGCTTGTTAAAGCTTTAAAGGCCAACTCCATACCTGCTAAGGAAGCTTGAGCGTGGGACCCACACCCTCTACTTTACACAGGCTCCCAGGAGCGTGGATTCACACCACTGCCCTGCTCTATGAGGCTGTGTGAGCAAAGATTTCCTGTTTGGCAGTTTTTCAGGGTTCCGGGGGTAGATAAGCAGCTGCCTAGGACTAGTAAAGCTAATTTTCCATCTTTCTTAACCTCTCAGCTTTACTGGGATTCCAGGATATATTATTTTCATGAGCTTGTATGGGGAAAGTTTTCAGCAACATCATTTAAGATGCGAAAAGCAACTCTGATTTGGCGCAAGGTCTTGGGCAATCACACAACCATATAGTCCTTGGTTTCCAAGAGTTCATTTTATTTTACCTTTTGAGGTATTCATATTTGAGTGTGCAAGTTATTAGCAAAGAAACCTCTGCAGCCTCTGACCCATTTGTTGTCAGCCATTTCCAATACGAAAAAGATCGCCAACATAAAATCTGTAATTGTTTGGGAAAATGAATAACTACTCCTTAATTCTTAATGTTTTGTGAGTTTGCATGTGCGCTTATTGTATTTTTATAAACTGTGTGCATGCTGACTTATTTCTGGCCATTGGATGATCAGTTTGTAAAGGGAAATCAGATAAACACAAGATGTTAATATCTCCTGACTGTGTTTTTTCAAACTGTGTAGTCTCATGGAAAAAAGAGACTCACTTGTGTGAGCCAGTCCATTATTTTCTTACCATCAAGGAATATCCTTTCTTGGCATAGCCCGTATCCCTGAGGGTATGGATTTGCCAGACTGCTTCATAATCAGACAGGGGCATAATTTGCAGCTCTGTGATATTTTAAGGCCTGATTCTTGATTTCTTTTCCACTATTTTAGGAATGCAATAAATTCAGAAACTCAGTTTGGCTCCAAGGATTGTTAGCTAGTTTCCTAACTGTCTCTCTAGGGAGAAAGAAAGAGTAAGAGGAACCGAGAAGATGGCAAAAATCAATAGCGTTGCATGAGTTAGCTCCCTCCCTGCACCAAACCTCAGGAGCTGAGCTGGAGTGTGAGCTCAGCATATGGCAGCCAGTGTACGCAGATCCCAATCAGCCTGAGGACCGCGGGCAGGGGACCCGCACCGACTGCAGGCAGGGATGGAGGCAGCCGCAGGGAAAGGTAGACTCCTGCTTTGTGCTAGTTCATCGTTATCAGAGGAAAACAAATACAGGAAGAACACAGTGCCCAAAAAAAAAGCCTCGCCAGAGAAGAGTCTGCAGCACCTAGAAGAAAGGCCGGCTCTGCAGAGGGATGAATATAAGCCAAGGCCTCTGACTTGTGCACTTTGAAAGGGGCACTTTTATGGCATGTGATTTTTTATCCCCAACTTAAAATATTGTATGAGAAAAAACCTACACCAAGGGATCTGATTTTAGATACACAAAGAAGGAAGAGAAAGATGGAAAGGAAGAGTAAGGAGGCGCACATGCGCACACAGACAGACAGACACACACACACACACACACACACTCAGAATCTGGAAGCGCCTGGAGATGGAGTCCATCCAGACTGGATGATCCCAGTCCGGGGAAGGGCAGCCTGGCTCCAAGTGTGCTGTGTCTGCATACAGCAGGTGTCCACAAACACACTGCCATGGCTCATGAGGCCACTTTATGTTGGGACATTCACATTCCCAAGGAGTCAAAGGAAGAAGCGCTTTTGTCCCCAAAGCGGTCATAACGTGCAGGCTCCCCAAGATTTGATACTTACATCTTCCACTGCTATCCACGGGATCACAGGGGCCCTCTCTTTAGGCCGGACCGTAGGACCACAGCCCTGTTCTTCATTCGTGATCCCTGCTTCTGCTCAGTGAGTCACCCAATTCATGAGGCTCTCAGATGGCCCACAGAGAAATCTACCGTGTTTCCCAGAAAATAAGACCTACCCATAAAATAAGCCCTAGCAGGATTTCTAAGCATGTGCCCAATAGAAGCCCTACCCCGAAAATAAGACCTAGTGATGGGCGTGGCTACACAGCGCATCTGCACAATCCGTGCATTTCGTCTCGGGGCAGTAAAGAAGATGAGCAGCCCTTCTCATCTGCCCCATGAGAGCTCTGTTGCTTGACATGAGAGATGGGGGCCGATTGTTCTAAAGGAAATAGAGTCGCAAGAAATTCAGAATGAAATACGGGGTTTGGAGAGTGATGATGATGTTCCAGAAGAAGACGACTTAACTATATTTGAATAAATGTAGATTGTTGTACCGTACTTAAAAAAAATAACACATGCCCTGAAAAGAAGCCCTAGGGTGTCTTCTTGAGGAAAAATAAATATAAGACCCTGTCTTATTTTCGGGGAAACACGGTAGTTAAGCTGAGTTACAAACGAGCCACCTGTGCAGCCTCTTTGGTGCCAGCTTAAATCATAAAACCAGCTCCACTGCTCAGCCTTGCCCTGCTTATGGCGGAGTCATCGGGGCTCCACGTCTCAGAGCGCAGCCCTGAGCCAAGCGACAGGCTGCTTCTCTGGGCAGCACTAACCAAAAAGCTCTCAAGGCCCCCAGCCGGTGACTGCTGCCCCTCTGTTCCCACACTCTGAACGTCTTGTGCAAGTTGCTGGGCACACAGTCTAGGGCAAGTTTGACAGGACGGTTCCCACCAAACGTTTTTCCATAGAGATCATAGCTGTCCCTCTAATCGCTGAAGTTTTCCTTCCAAACATGCCCACCCCTTCTAACCCTGGACATCTGTGCTTGCGTCTTGCCGACCTTATGTGATCAAGGCCAGGAAAGATGCAGAGGAAACAACCGGAATTACACTGAGAAGTGCAGTGTGGAAATACATGCACACATGGACGCAGGGAATGGTTGGAAGGACACGCACGAAACCAGAGATATTGGGTGTCACTGGGGAGGGCCCTGAGGCTGGGACAGGGACCCCACAGGGAACACTGCTTTGCTCTTACGACTATATTGTTTTATACATCTCCCTCTCTTTTTGGCTGGGTACAGGGGACTTTATTGATGGTAAATGACAAGGTAGGCCCCCCCAGCCCCTCCTATTCTTCAGGGGCCCTGGCATGGAAGCTGAGCCTGGAGGGCAATCCTCAGTGTGGCAGGGGACAGATTGGGCAGGGACGCGCCTGCAGCTGGAGACCTCTCTCCTCCTCTCATGCTCTCGCTGGGGCTGGTGGTCTGGGGGCTCCTACTCTCTGGAGGCCAGGTGGACTATAAGGAGTATAGTCCTGTTGCTGTCATCAAGTTCATTGTCATGGCAGGAAACAGCTTGACAACGTGGTTGTTGAGGGCAGTGCCAGCCCCGGTATTGAAGGTGGAAGAGTGAGTGTCACTGTTAATGTCGGAGGAGACAGCCTGGTGCCCAGTGTAGCCCCGATGCCCTTGAGGGGCCTCTGAGGCCGGCATCACCGCCTTGTTGATGTCATCTTATTTGGCAGGTCGGGTCCAGGACCCACACGTTGATGGTGGGGAAACGGAAGCCCATGTCACTGAGCTTCCCACTCAGCTCTGGGTGGCCTTGCCCACAGCCTTGGCAGTGCCGTAGCTGCAGGGAAGATGGTCCGGAGAGCCCCACGGCCGCCACGCCATGGCTTCCCAGAGGGGTGGTCCCCAGTCTTCTGGGTGTGGTGACGACATGGACTGTGGTCATGAGCCCCTCCATGATGCCAGAGTTGTCACGGGTGACCTTGGCCAAGGGTGCTAAGCCGCTGGTGGTGCAGAAGGCATGGCTGACCATTGTGAGGCTGTTTTCGTACTTCGCATGGTTCACGCCCACCACAAACTTGGGGACACGAACAGTGGCAGCACCCCTGTACATGAGCCCCAGTTTTCCCTAAAGTAGGAAGATGCCAGTGTACCCCATAACACAATCAACACTGGCATCACCCCTTTGATTTTGGTGGGATCTCTCTCCTGGAAGACAGAGATGGGATTTCCATTAACGACAAACTTCTTGTTGGCAGCCCGACTGTGCCACGGGACTTTCGATGTGTGGTTGAGGTCAATAAAGGGGTTGTTGATGGCAACAACACCCACTTTTCGGGGGTTAAAAGCACTTCTGATGACCAAGCACCCAATACGGCCAAGTCCATTTACCTGTCTTCGCTTTGAGCACACGGCGCCTCAGGATGCGGCAGGTGCTGCAGGAGAAAGATGCCGCTGTCTCTCCAACAGGCGGAGTGGAGAGCCGCTATAAATCTTTATAATTTTTAAAATACCAAGAAATGCTTCATGAAGAGAGAAAATTTTAATTGCATGAAATAATCCTTGCCTGGAGGGAAAAGAAAAGGTACACACACCATAAGTACTTTAAGAGGATTGAATTAGTCCCCAAAGCCCTCATACTTGAGTCTACTTTTCTTAAAAACAATACACTATGCAATATTGAAGATATGTAAAAAAGGGATAAAGAATAATACGATGATGCTCATGTCCTCATTACCCAGCTAAAGAGAGAAAACATCTCGCATAGAGTGAAGTGCCCTGCCCACCCCTTCCTTGCCGGATTTATTCAGTAACCCCAGGAGAAGCGAGAACTGCTCTTCGTGGGTGACCCCAGGACCAACCCAGTAACCCATGGAGGGGTTGTCGTCTGCTCTCCAGGTGGAAATTCCAGAAAATGCCTTTTAGGAAGCACAGAGAAGGGATCTGAGGAAAGCCTGGGGTCGACTATTTAGCATTTTGTGTTATCTGCGGTAATGCTTTCTTCCTCTGGCAAGAAGCTGCTAGTCGAGAGGATGTCTAAAATGAAATCAGCCAGGCGCTCTGGGCGGCGGGCCCTCGGTGGCCGTGCGGTGACTGCCCCCACTTCCTGTGAGCCCTTCCCCGTGACGGCGTGTCCGCCGTGCCTGGAGGGATGAGGAGTTGGCTGCCATCCACTGGGTTCCTGGGCAGGCCATCTAATGCGTCAGGGCAGGCCATCTAATCAGAGTCCCACCGGGAGGCGGCTCTGTGGCCCTGCAGTCGGATGACACTGTTGCTTTCTGAAAACTGTGATTCAAAGGAAGCAGAGATTGCTGGTGAATGAAACCTTTTGTTTTCTTTTCTATTAGCACTTGAAATTATGTTTTCTCCGGTACATTTTTTATGCTCTGCGAGCTCCACGTTGACGGGTATGTCTTTGGAAATTAATGATGTAATTAAAGAATCTGCTCCTTCCAGATCTCTTGCCGGTGGTTACAAGGTGTGCTTCATCTTCTTTTTTCAGCAGAGTTGATGAAGCCCAAGTTGATTTTATATAAGCAGAGGATGCTCACGAAGATTGGATAGAAATAAGAAATGAACTAAATTTTTTCTGAGTGACAACAATCCATCATTGTAAAGCCCCCCTCTTTTGTGTGCTAATTATTGTTCCATGTTTTTGTTGTTGTGGCTGCTTGCTTTACTGAAAGAAATGCAATGTAAATAATGCTAAGTATGTTCATACACCCATATATTAGTGCCAGGTGAGAAGGCTTGCAGTTTCCCTCATTTTATACTTGTACCTAGAATGGCACAGAAATTGTCTAAAAAGGGCCATGGTCCTCTGCCAACTTCAGCATCAACTTTCCATATCAATTTGAAAAGGTTCAGATGTGAAGGAGCGGCATACCCAGGCCAGAATGATGCCTCTTACCTCCATGCTATTTTATTTTAGTTTTGTTTTTGAGACAGGGTCTCATTCTGTCACCCATGCTAGCGTGCAATGGTGTCATCATAGCTCACTGCAGCCTCCAACTCCTGGGTTCAAGCGATCCTCCTGCCTCAGCCTCCCAAGTAGCTGGAACTACAGGTATGTACCCCCACATCCGGCCAATTTCTTTCTTTCTTTTTTTTTTTTTGGAGATAAGGTCTTGATATGTTACCTAGGCTGGTCTTGAACTCCTGGCCTCAAGCCATCCTCTCTCCTCAGCCTCCCAAGTGCTGGGATTACAGGCGTGAGCCACTGTACCCAGCTCCTCCCCCATTACAGAGACGGCTGCTCACTGGCTCTGCCCCACCCATTCACCGAGGCACCAGGATGTTGAGGGGAAATGGTTCATCATTCAAAATATCAGAAGTGGATCCATCTTGTTCTGGTTTTTCTCCTTAACATCATCCACAGGGTTCTTCTAACTTGGAAAATTAAAAGATAATAAAAGTATCAATTGAGACCAACTGAAATATCATGATTTTTTAATCTATCTAAAATAATAAAATATGATATATAGAAGCATATACATCCTATTATGTAATGTGCTAAAAGTCAACTTAGATATAAGCAATAAATTAACCATAATAATTTAACCATAAATTTCAAATTACACTTATGTTTTCAAAATGGCTCTCCTCCCTGCTCCCTGCCCCTCGACTTCCCACCCCCACCCCTCCTCACCATCCCCCACTCTGCCTCCTGACGGGGTGGGGGGGTGGGGGGCGGCAGGTGTGAGGTGTCTTTGCCCTGGTTCTCTTCTTTCACCATCCCAAGTGTTGTCTCTGATCCACTTCTCAGCCTCAATCTCAGCCACATTTCATGCTGATGTGGTCATGACATTTGCCCTAACAAATCACATAATATGTATGGGCCGTAATTATTTTGCCCTCATTTTATAGGCAGAAAAAATGAGCCAGAGGTGCTATGACTTGGCCAAGATCTTGTTAGTCAGTGGTGAAGTCAGAACTAGAATTCTGAATTCCTAAACCCGCCATGTGCCCGTTCACCTCCCCAGAACACCCTCATCTTTGAAGGAAGACTGAAAGATGCTAATTAAGAAAAGGCCAATTAAGCAGTGCCCGCGGGGTTACATCCAGGCACGTAGAGTATCAGGAGAGAACACTGACTTCATAGGCCTCATCTTTGACATCGGGCATCTTCTTAGAGACAGTAAAACCATATTCTTCACGTCTTTACCGAGATTTGAGAGCTGACACTTACTTACAACAAATGCCTGTTTCGCAGAATCCCAGAAAACCCGTAGTCCTGTGGATTTTTACTGTGTTTGGATTTGTCATCAATTTCTCAGTGATTGTGTCAGCATTTCCAGCCAGTTGGAGAAAAGCCAGAAACGAGGAAATCAGCCCGGAGAATCCGGTGCCCTTGATTTTATCGTTGCTTCCATGGAGTTAGCATCGGGCTCTTTTTTGGCCAGTGATGATTACATTCTTGTAACGATCCAGTTTTCTTTTTGCCACAGCTTGTCCAAAATACTTTCTTGCATAATCTTCTGTCAAAATTTTTGTGGCTAAAAAAGCATTAAGACAACAAATGAACATAAAGAGAAATGTTTAGCCATTTCCATGGAATGAGGCGAATTGGGCTCGTGCCAGCGAGGCAGAACTCTGCAAGCAAAGCAGGAAGCAGCATTCCATCGCAGTGAGGCCGGTCGTCCTTGTTCACCAGGCAGAGGGCACTCTGTAAGCAGCTGCGCTCGCCATGGCCGCAAAGATAATGGGTCCAGCGAGCCCCACCTCTTCACACTTTGATAAATTCCAAGCTGCATTTTAGAAGAAAGTTCACGAGAGGGTGACATTACTCCTCCGCCTTAACGTGAGAAGGTTTCTGATGGGAGAGAGTGGGTGTGCCCACTTCTTGTCCATTCTGACTGCATCTAACGCTGGTCCACATGATAACACAGACTCCAGAGAGTGTTCAGGACTACACCTTCGTCCCCCATAGGCTTCCAGGGCTCTGGGTGATTTCTGAGAGGCCAAGTTGCAGGCTGTGTGGCCCCTTCCCTGAGATGCACTGTGGATGGATGTGCTATGGCGTCAGCAGTTTTTCTTGGCATGGGGGTGTTGCGCACGCACCTTCATAGGACTGAGAGCCCCTGGAGCGGATGAGGCCTTGAGCTTACAGATTCCTGTTCTCACTCCAAATCCACAGTTCTCATCCACATGAGGAGGTCCAGGTCAGCATTTTGCACAAGACAGACCACAGCAGCCTGTGGTATCAAAAAGTAAATCCAGCCGTTTTCAACCACCAAGCTTAGCTTCTCCCTCGCACTTTCCATGCGTCAAAGGCCGGCTGCAGCTCTGTTGCACGCACTCTGCCTTTCGGACTCAGACTGCAAGCACAGCCTCTGCTTGGGACGCTGCTGGTTATATCAGCGCAGGGGAAGGAGGGCATGAAAATCCTGCAGGGACCCTTAAAGCGTCTGCCCGGAATGGGCACAGGGCACTCCTGCTCATGGTTCATTGGCCAAAGCAACTCAAATGGCCACTACAGGTATCCGTTAGGTGGGGAAGTATAAGCCTCCCCTAGGCAAGGCCAGTGGGTATTCGAGAATGAAACAGTCAGTAATGCTGGTTAGATGCTAGATACTTCCAGTTCACAGGCCATTTGGTAGGCCAGGGACCACCAAGCCTGCCCATTCTTAGCTGTCACCAAAACCACTATTTCACTTGGTGCCTGTCTCCTTTGAATTCCATCTGTCTAGACTAATTTTTTCCTTTACCCATAATTACATAAGTTATATATAAATGTATTCTTTTTTTGTGAAAATATTCAAACAATAAAAATAAAATAAGAACAGTATGGTGGTTTCCAAAAAATTTAAAGTAGAACTACCATATCATCCAGCAAGGATATGTGGTAGCCGCCTTATCTACAGTTTTGCTCTCCCTGGTTTCAGTTACCTGCTGTCAACCTCAGTCTGAAGATATTAAGTGGAAAATTCCAGAAATAAACAATTCACAAGTTTTAAATTGCATGCTGTGCTGATTAGCGTGATAAAATCTCATGCTGTCCAGCTCTGTCCTGCTCCATCCCTTTGTCCTGTGATTCATCCCTGTGTCCAGCAGATCCACACTGTCTACACTCTCCACCTGTCAGTCACATAGCAGCCATCCCAGTGATGGGACCAACTGTCGCAGACTCACAGCACTTGAGTTCAAGTCAACCTCATGTTACTTAATCATGGCCTCAAAGTGCGAGAGTAGTGATGCTGGCATATTGTGATAATTGTTCTGTTTTATTATGAGTTACTGTTGTTAGTCTCTTACTCTGCCTGATTTATAAATTAAACTTTATCACAGGTATGTGTGCATAGGAAAAAACATAGTGTATATAGGGTTCGGTACCATCTGTGTGTTCAGGTGACCACTGGGGGTATTGGAAGGTGTCCCCTGAGGATAAGGGGAACTACTGTATATTCAAAAGAATTGAAAGCAGGATCTCAAGCTGATACTTGTATAGCCACATTCATAGCAGCATTAGTCACAGCAGCCAAAAGGTGGAAGCAACCCAAGCGTCCACTGACAGATGAACAGACAAACAAAATGCAGTGTACACCTACAATGGAGTGTTATTCAGCTTGAAAAAAGCAGGAAATTCTGACCACATGCTACGACATGGATGAATCTCGAAGACCTTATATTAAGTAAAATAAGCCATTCAGAAAATGACAAATAATGTATGAATCCACTTAGACAAGGTATCTAAGGTAGTCAAATTCATAGGAGCAGAAAGTAAAATTAAAAAAAAAAGAAGTAGCATGGTCATCAGGGGATGGAGAGAATAAGGAATGGACAGTTATTGTCTAATGTTTCAGTTTTGAAAAATGAAAAAGTAAATTTTACGTGTTTTTAGCACATTAAAATTAAAAATTTTAAAAATTTAAAAAAATAAAAAAGGGCAAGAGTTTTATTAGTGACCACTTTCCAATCTCATTCACCTCCCAAAGTAACATCTGCTCATCAATCTGGAATGTGCCCTTACAGAGATTTTTAAAGTGTGCACATACATAACAACATAGATAAAAATAGAAATGAATAGTTGTGTGGATTTTTAATTTAATGTAGTATTTTATATAGACTTGTATGTATTTTTCAGGAATGTGCTTTTTTCATTTGACAGTACATGTCTTAGATATATTCATATTTTAATGCTGGTACATATTTATTTGCTTTAAAAAAACTTACCACAATGATACATAGTATGAAAGTATTAATTATACAGATTATTTAACCATTCTGCTTTTAATGGATATTTCAGTTGGTTTCCAATTTTTCACTGTTATAATCCATATCTCTTTCAACTTATGGGCAAGTATTTCTCTATATTAGATAACTAGAAGTGGATTTTTGGATTATTTGGTGTGTATATTTGACATTTTAATTTATACTGCCATGTTGTACTCCAAAAGAGTTGAATCATTTGAAATGCAGAAAATACCATTTCTCCATTGCCTTCTCAGCACTTGCTAATACCTTAGTGTTAAGATACTCCCTCCCCCTAATGTCCCCTCAATTTTTGCCTAACTGATGGTTGGAAATGATATCTCATTGCTGCTTTAATTTGCATTTCCCCATTTGCTACTGCAATTGAGCATCTTTCCATCTAGTTGCTGGTCACTTGTATATTTTTTTCTGAACTGTCTTTTCACATTCCTTGTCCAATTTTGTTTTGCATTTTCTCTTACAGATTTGTAGGAACTGAATATATATTCTGTATATTCATCTCTTATCTCTTATTATATATGCTGCAAATACCTTCTTGCATCTTTTATTTTACAATATCACTTATTGAATTTTTTATTTACTGTTCCCAAGTACAACCTTTGTCATTTGCTAAATTTCTATATATGCATAGGTCTGTTTCTGGACTCTGAATTGTGTTCCACCGATTTCTTTGTTTATTCCTTCCCTTTAGGTCACACTCTGTAAATTGCTATGATTTATAATGTATTTTGATAGCCTTCTAAGTCTCCTATTTCAAAATAGATTTTTCTAGTTGGGTGTATATTCTCATCCAAATGAAATTTTTAAAATCTTTGACATGTGTTGTAAGAGTTGGGTTGGGGAGGAGGTTTTGCCGTATTACAAAGAATTCATAAAATAATTTGGGGACAACTGATATTTTAAAAACACTGGGTCATCCAAAGTAGGAACATAGTCTAACTCTCCATTTATTCAGATATTTTTTGTCTTTAATAAGTTTTTTTTTTTCTTATGCGTGTTACATTTTGCTCATTGGGCCTATTCCTAGGAATTTTAGAAGTTTTATTGGTGGTACGAATGGAATCATTTTTTCAACTACTTTTTCTAATTGTTTTTGGTTAGCATATTGGGAAGCTATTACTGTTCATATGTTGTTTTTATACCCATCCACACTAATGAACTCTCTTGATGAACTCTGGTTAAATAGGTTTTAATTTATTCTCTTGGATTTTAATGGGTGGATAATCATGTCATTCTAAATCAAAGATATTTTTGTTTTTCCTTCCCTATATTCATATCTTCGTTTTTTTTTTTCTTATCACATTGGCTAATGATGTCTAGCATAATGAAGGCTTCAGCAGCCTGTCCTTGTTCCTTTAATAGTAATGCTTCTAATTTTTCATCATTCAATACAATGTTTGCAGTAGATTTCTGGCATATACACCTATTAAGTCAGACTCCCAATTAGAAACTGATGGCATTTTGAAATAATGTAATCTGAGAAGAGTTTGTTTATGAAGAGACTGCAATGAATCCTCATTATTCATGATACCATATTTGTGAAGCCACCTACTTGTTAAAATTTATTTGCAACCCTAAAACCAATACCCACCCCACTTTCTTGGTAATTCATGGATGTTCATACACAGAATGATGACAAATGTGAGTCACCCAATGCACGCGCACCTGGCTGACACGAAGCAAGGCCTCCTTAGTCTCTGCTAAACTCTGCTTTCTTGTTTCAGCTCTTGTACCATACACATGCATCCTTTTTGTGGTCTATTTAGTGCCACATTTTTGCATTTTTGTGCTTTGCCTTATGATTTTGCTGTTTAAAATGACCCCCAAGCTGAAGTGCTGTCTGGTGTTCCTAAGCACAAGAAGGCCGTGATGTGCCTTTTGGAGAAAGCACATTTGTCAGAGAAGCTTCATTCAGGCACAAGTTACAGTGCTGTTAGCTGTCAGTTCAACATGTATGCCTTGTATTTCCTCTAGGAGCAATGGCTCAGTATTTTCTAATTCAGTGTTTGTGGCGACTTTGTAGAACAGAACTGCTTCAAATAACAAGAAGCAACTGCACTGACAAAGATTTGGGTGCAGGGTACCACGTGGAGTAGGGCAGCAAGGCTTAGGAGCAGTTTTACTTTCGCCACCTCTAAGTCAAAGAGATGAGGGGACAGAGCAGGTACCAGAGTGCAGAGTCCTGTGCAGTCTGCTGCCTTGAGAGGTCTGGCTGCTACTACTCAGGCGGCCTTGCAGGGAGGGAGGCTGAGGAACAAATACCCTGACCCTCTATCCTCCTTCCTCCAACTTCTTGCTGAAGTTCCTATTAGTCAATCCCAGCGGGAGACCAGAGAACCCAGCAGGAGAGTGGAAGCCCTTGCCAGTGGCCTTTGCAGATGAGTGGAGACTGGAACTCAAGGGAGGAAGATAGTTGGCATGATGCATCAGTCGAAGGAAGGGTTCCTGTATTTATAACTTACTAAAGTGCTTTTCTTAAAAAAAAAATTATTGTTGAATTTTATCAAATTAATTTTCAGCATCTATAGTTTCCTCCTTTAATCTGTTATGGTTGTGAGTTATATTAATAGATTTTATAATGTGAAGCTACCTGTATTACTGGATAATTCAACTTGATCATCTTGTGCTATCCTTTTAATAATCTGAGTCAATTTGCTATTATTTTATTTTGGATTTTTGCATCAGTGGTCAACCCTAAGTGAAATTGGCCTCTGGGTTTTTTTTTTTTTCTTCTAGTTTTGGTATCATGGTGAGACTTGCTTCCAGAAATTCCATTGGAAGGTTTCCATTTTTTTCTATGCTCTGTAATATAATAGTTTTTATAATGTGCAAATTATCTCTTCCTTCAAGATTTTTTAGAGCTCATAACACTTTCTGGGCACTTTCTCTTTATTATAGTTTATCACTTTGCTCTTCAAATTTTATTTTCTCTTCGTTTATTTTTTCTTTATTATATAATTCTTTAATCACCAACATATATGTGCTTGCTGTAATATGCACGACAATATAAAAATATTTTTAAAAGTAAGGACTGTCCCGCATTCTTGCTGTGATTATCACCCACTGAAATGACCATTATTAATAACTTGGTGTGTTCTTTCCCACCCTGCTCCGCATGCATATACACACACACACAAATAAGCAGTGGTTTTTTTATGCAACACATTATACACTTGGTTCTGCAATGTCCTTTCTTTCCTCATAATATATAATTAATATCCCTCTAGATAACAGATATAGTGTAACTCATTATGTTTAATATGTTTAATACCTTTATGTTTATGTTCATGTTTAATAGCTACTGAATATTCCATTGTATGAGCATACCATGGTTTAACTGGACATTCTTTTATTCCTTTATAGATGGAGAGTTAGGTTTTCTTTCTTCTCCTTTTTCTTTCTTTCTTCTTTTTTTAACTACAAATATTGCCTCCGTAAATATCTTTGTACATCAGTACTTTTATTTCTATGGAACAGATTCCCAACAGAGTGGGCTTGCTGGATAAAGGGAGTATAAATTAAGAAGATGTAAAACAGGACTCAATCTTAGCCTGAGGTCCCAAGAGAGCCTAGTAAAGAGGTGATGGTGCATTTCCTGTTCCACAGGGTCCTGTGACACCTGTGCTGAGCTTGCAAAGTAGCTTGTCCGGGGCTGGTTTTGAAAGTCTGAGTCCAACTGCCCCACTTAAGAGTCAAGAGTTGAAGTAGAAGTGGCTGGGGCAGACGGGGACTTTTTGGAGGGAGTTTTTGCAGGGCTGTGGTGGCTTCCTTCTCTCAGTGGTGCCTGGGGGTGTGGAAGAGGGCACTTCCCTCTCATCTCAAGCTAGTGAGAAGAGCTTCAGGGGACCACAGGGGCTGCACCAATGTGTCCCCTAGAGTTTGAGATCACAACGAACCAGTTTCTTTCTCTTGCCATCCCTGACTCCCAAATAAGCCTGCAGGTAAGGAGCTGACTGCAGCCCCCTAAGGCAGCAAAACAGAAACTGCTCTGGCCTGCACTACGCTTCCCTGACAGGGTCATGGAACTGTGGAGACTTCCTGTGTACCAGAGGGGTTCATGCAGGACAGAGGAAAGAAAGAAAGAGAGAGAGAGAGAGAGAGAGAGAGAGAGAGAGAGAGAGAGAAAGAAAGAAAGAAAGAAAGAAAGAAAGAAAGAAAGAGAGAAAGAAAGAGAGAAAGAGAGAGAGAATTGAGTTTTGGCTTTTGCACCACAACTGGACATTTCAAATGTTGGTCATGAGACTGTCTTGTGACAAGAGACTTATTTTTTAATTTCCTTAATCTAAAAGTGATGGGGAAGGTTATGTATACTGCCTGAGACTTCAGGAAGAGACAAGGAAAGAAGCCATAAAAGAGGTTTGGGGTACGCATGGGAGGGGTGCTTTCTGCTCACAGCCTTCGCTGTTCTGCTTCTTCACGAGGGATATAGATGTTATTCATAATAGATATTATCAGCTTGCGTTCCAAATAAAAAGTTCTACAATTCACACACCTACCAGCAACACATGAGAATGCTTCTATGTTTGGATCTTTGCCGGTATTACCTCTTTTAATTATCGCGATTCTGCTGAATAAAATTCTGTTGTTTTAATTTGCTGCCCTCAGCTGACAAAAAAGATCAAGTTCATGGTGGAAGGGTAGCATTTAAAAGCTGGGATGGACATTAGAAATTCCTAAAGCCTGGAGAGTCAGAGGACATGTCAAAGTCTCAAAGTGAATCATTATCACCCATTGATAGAACAGTTTTGAGATGCATGCCTTTCATAGAAGCAAAATTCTTCCCCCAAATTCACCTTTTAAAAGGAAGGATAATCTGCTAGGACTCTAAAGTTTTGGGCAATATGATCCATTGCTTTCAAAGTCATCAATTATATTTATGAGGATCTGGCAGGATGCACCTCAAATATTTGGTGCTTTGATAAGCACAATCATTCAAATTCATTTATGGAAGCACACAGACTTCTTCTCATTGCAGTTTTATTTTTTAGCTTTCCCTATTTTTTTTTTTTTTTGAAGTAGTGTCTCCCTATATTGCCCAGGCTGGTCTTGGTCTGGGCTCATGTGATCCTCCCATCTCAGCCTCTGGAGTAGCTGGAATTACAGGTGCCAGCCATTGCACCCAGCTCTCCCTGTAGTAAAACCTCAAATTGCCCACTTTTCTTTGAGAATCAAGGTAGGCCTGTTTGTGGCTAGACTGATGACAATGTAAGAATAAAATGGTCCCCAAGGTGCAAAGCTTAGGATACAAGCCAGCTACATAAAAAGCTGCCATAACACACATATCTACCAAAAACTATATCTAGTTTAGTGAGTTTCATAACCTCAGGGTGCACGATTTCAAAGGCCCTTTACTCGTGCCCAGGGGCAGTGGGAGAGGAAGACTTCATCTTGAGTGTCTTCCTCTTCCTGTGCATCAGAATATCCCAGCCAGCCGAATCAACCCTGGCGATCAATGGGGTGACAGATGTCGCAGCCAGATCAGCAAATTGATATTAATGGATCAACACCTAAGTGGACATATAGCAACAACATTTATCCGGTGTTGGGCGGGTGGGAGGAGATGGGTATACACAAACATAATGAGTGAGATGTGCAATGTTTGAGGGATGGTCACACTTGAAGCTCTGACTGGAGGGGGAGGGGGGCATGGGCAATATACGTAACCTTAACATTTGTACCCCCATAATATGCTGAAATAAAAAAATTAAAAAAAAAGACTATCCCAGACAGTTACACCAGAAAAATAACAAGAGGAAATTTTTGAAGAGCAAAAAATATAACCATTTTACTCTTACTCAAGGAGAAGAAGAAGCAAAACTTCACACTAAATACCACATGTGCCTCCTTCAGCAAGAGCTTGGCTGTTCTGAAGTCCCTTGGATATTATTTCTCTCCCCCAAACGCAAATTCATTCCAGTTTATTCCAGGTTAGCTGGTTTTGACTCAGCATGCTGTCTTAGAATTTCCTTATGCATCACATCCAGGAAGACTGTATAGATTTTGTGTGGAATTTAAGGATATCTCACACATACAGCATGCTTATCCTGCAATTCTCTCAGGTCACTTTTCCGCAAATTGAAATCACATTATTTTCACTCTTGAATTTGTCACATTTATATTTTTTCTTCTCTAATGTTACTCACTCCCTTCTATGGCAAGGATTAAACCCCAAGTCCTACTTTGGAAATGTAAAATAGTAAAGAGGTTCAATTGCTTTGAAGGGTCATTCACTAAAAATCACATTACCTGTGGCCATGGTTTAAAGAACAGATTGCTGACTGAGAAAAAATATTTTGGTCTTCACGGAAATACCCCCACTGATAGAGTTTAGGAGCATGCATCTAAAAATGAGAGCATCTTCCATTTCCTATGGTATTTAATCAATACCTCTGCTCCTTGCAGCCGGAAACCAGCTCTCGTCTGCCTTCTCACAGATGGCCAGTCTCAAAGTCTCTATTTCTCCCCCTGCTCTCCTCCCTCACAGCCCTCCTCCACTGTGCACTGAGTGTCCCCTGCTCCCTGCCAGGTGTTCCAGGACATTGCAACTTCAATTCCCTGTGTTCCGCCATGCAGCCACTTCTGTCTGTCTCCTCACTACCCCATCCTCAAAACACCTCTTTTTCTTCCTTCTGAGATTGAAAGCTACTGCCTTTCTCTCTCCTGCTCCTTATTTACATATGTCTATTCATTTATTCATTTTTTTAGACTGCAAAAGCATACTGCGAGCTTGTGACATCAAACAGAACTGAAGTAGGTAAGTAAAGAACCTTCCATCTCCTCCCCCACCTCTCCACCTCTTCCAGGTGGCAACCACTGTTCACAGGTCAGCACGGATTTCTTATCAAACATTTATTATATATAACAAACATGCATCTACTTCTGAGGACTACTTTTACCCAAATGGGACCATATCGCACAATTCCACAGCTTGCTTTTACTTCTTTGTTTTTAAAATCACTTGAAAAGTGTAAATAATATAGATGTATATGTTACAAAATATAAAATCCCTCTTGTTGTATATTTACCCACAAAGCCAAGCTGTCCTGTCATTGTTCTAGGTCACCAAAAAAAAAAAAAAAAAAGAAAAAAAGAAAAAAAAAGTAAAAGAAAGGTCATCACCCAAGTAATTGCAAACCAATTTGAATGGGTATTGCAGACTGTTTTTCTCTATCACTCCTTCCTCCCTCTCCCTCTCTTCTTACACACACATGCGGGCGCGCGCGCGCACACACACACACGCACGCACACACACACCTGACAAACATCAGGTTCCTAGTTCTTGACTCTCACAAGCAGTACTGCAATAAGCAGCTTTATCAGTATATAGTTTTGTGCCCAGGTGAATATTCTGCAGCACAGAGTTCTATTATAGAAGTGAAAATGCTGTGTTAGAATGACATACATGGAAAATTGTGTTAGACCCTGCCAAATTCTCGCACAAACAGCTCCACCAATCTGTGCTCTCACTAACAGTGAATGAGAATGACTGTCTTCACATCCACATGAATACCGTATAGTATCAACCTCTTAAAGCTTTTTTTTGCCAATCTAATAGGCCAAAAATAGGATCCCATTATTTAAGTCGAATGTCCATATTCTGTTGCATGTGTTTAAGGATTGTCTCTCAGTCGTTGTTTGCCTTTAATTTTATTTGTGGATCTTTACTGTGAGGAAGTTTTAACCTTGATATATAGTCAAATCTATCAATGTTTGTCTTTATGTTTTCTGGATTTCCTTCTGTCCTGAAAAAAATTATTTTCCACCCTAAGATTATGAGCTACATTAATAATTTTGTATTTTATATATAGATTTTAATCCTTTTGGAATTTATTCTTGTGTAAGGAATGATATAAGGCTATATTTTTCTCCTATGTTTTTCTTGCCAATCATTCCAACTTCTTTCTGGAATAAATTCATCTTTTCCCCAATAATTAAAAATGTAACCTGTCTCATGTGCAAAATGTAGGTGTGTGTCTATTTCTGGACATATTTTTCATTGTGCTGTGTATTTCTGCAATAACTCCACCCTATTATAATTACTGTAGTTTTATAGTGTGTTTTGATATCTGACATGGAAATTCCACTTTATTGTTTTTTCTTGGCCAATTTCAGGAAACAGCCTGTCAAAGTCCATTTTTAAAGTCCCAGAGATTTTTAGTGAAGCCTCATTCAATAAATAGATTATTTGGAAAAAAGTCCATAGGGGGCATTGAAAAACTCCTACATTTCTCTGGGACCCTAGAAGGCCATATGCATGCCCAGGGCTATTCCCATGCCTGGGAAACACCTGAGAAGACCGTTAGCTCCCACCTCTGGCTGACCTTGTGCCTCTGTGCCATCAAGAAGTGAAAGTCAAGCAGGGCATGTGCAACACACATGCAGAGCCAAAGGGTGGGAAACTTACAGGTTCAAGGCACGTTAGCTTTTAAGGTATAAAGCTTCAGAAAGCTTTCCCAGAAATTCAACCCAATGACTTCCACTTAAATCTCTGGGACCAGGACTAGGTCATATGGCCACAACAGGTGTAAGGACATCTGGAGACTGTTTTAGCTGGACACATTCCCACTCTGTAGGAAACCAGTGTTCCGTACATAAGAAAGGAGGCATAGGCATTCGGAAGGCAACCAACAGTGTCTGACACAGTCTGCTTGATTTTGACTTCTTAGAATTATCTTGTGGACTAATAAATAGATTTTTGAAAAAACCTATTAGTTTGAGTTAGTCTGGCACAACATTTTAAATGAATCAATTAAAACAACCTTGCTGATGGTATTGTTATTTTCTCAATCATCGCTGTCAAAAGAGCTTTGTTAAAGTCTCCCAGGATGATGTGTTTGTACATTTTACCTGGCAACACAAGGACTGCAAGCTTTATTAAGCATCATAGCTAACATTTACAAAGCACTTTCCATGCTCGGGCGAAAGTATCCATTCATAAATGTCTCCATTTTTCACATTACATGAGCTAATATATATTAGCTAATTTACATTAACTAATTTAACCATCACAATAACTTATGAGGTAATTGTTATTACTGTTCCCATATTAAGCTTACTGATTTGTGACAATTTTTTGTCAGTCACATGCACTAAAGAAATCATCCACTCTTTGGCTTCCATTTTTATTCTCTTAATGGTGTCTTTGATAGAAAGGAGTCCTTAATTTTAGCCTCATAATAGTCCTAAATCAGAAGACACTGCCAGAGCTTGGCGGAGACGATGTCTACCTTACCATAAGTGCAACTTCCAGAATGGTGGAATATGGACCTCTAAAAATCCACTCCAGAAAAACACAGACAACACTAGCAAAAACTCTCAAAATCAACTTTTCCAAAATTTTGGAAATTAAATTCTTCAATAAACCTATGAGTGTTAACTCAAGACAAACAGCTGAATCTAAATAGGAGGAGTGAGCCTTCTACGTTTCAACTATTCTAATCCCATACAGCTCTTCAGAAGTCCTGAAAACTAGATAGAATAGCTCTGAAAACTGGAAGCCACTAGAGAGGTAGAACAGGTGCAAAGGTCACAAAAGGGCCATTCCCCAAGAATTGCCACTATTTGACCTGGCTGACAACTTACTAGAAGGGTCCATCCACAGGACTTATTTTTATTACACTTGACTCAGAACTTCCTCTATGCAAACAGCCATACCCACATGGAATTTGTCAAAACAACCAGCGGTAATTGTTTACCATTGCAGTTGCTTGAGGAAGCATTACCAGCTGGAGCTAAGAAAATGCTCTCCAAAAAACTTAAAAGGAAAAACTGGAAATGTGAATTCCATAGGGGGTTTTCAAAAGTTCCTACATATTCCTGGGACTCTAGAAGACCACAGCATGTGTAGGGCTGTGTGTATACCTAGTGCTGTGTGTGCCCACGAAAGAACTGAGAATGCCCCATGCTTTCAATTCTAGCTGAACTTGACCATCTGCTGAAGCAGGAAGTGAAGGCTAAGGCAGGGTTGTAAACTCCCTGCAGGAGCTCTGAAGGCATCCCTCAACACACACACACACACTTGGTAAGGATGGAAGGATTATTGGGTCAAAGCATATAAAGAAATTTCTGTCTGATCATTAGCTGACCACTAAACTAACTAAAAAAAAGACTTCAATGTCCAAACATGACAAAGAATACAGACTTTTCAGAATTAGTTTAGATAAGTCACTAAATAAATAAGCAAACAGCAAAAACAGCAACAACAAAAACACTCTGAGAAGAAATGAATCTTACCTCCAGAGTTGTCACATTATATTATATAAAATTTCCAGTTTTCAGCAAAATATTATAAGACATTAAAAAAACAGAAAAAATGTTTTAAACACATAGAAAAAAGCAATAAAACGAAACTGTCCTTCATGAAGGCTAGATGTTGGACTTAACTAGACGAAGACTTTAAATCAGTAGTCATATAGGAAACCATGTCAAAAAAATTAAAGGAAGGTATGAGAATGATGTCTCACAAAATAGAACATATTAATTAATAAGGAGATAGAAATTACTTTTAGAGTGGAGATTCTGAAGTTAAAAAGTACAATAACTATTATGAAACATTTACTAAAGGGGCTCAGGAGAGAATTTGAACATGCAGAAGAAAGAATCAGCAGACTTGAAGATCAACTGAAATTACCCAGTCTGAGAAACAGAAAGAATAAGGGTGAAAAAAAAAATGAACAGAGCCTCAGAAACCTGTGGGACACCAACCAGCATACCAACATATACATAAGCAAAGTCCAAGAAGGAAAGACAAGAAAGAGAGAGGAAGAAAGAATAATTAAAGAAATAATGGACAAAAACTTTTCTTTTGTTAGATGTGGAGGGAGGAGGCACAGGAAAAGTTCCCAGAATGGGAACATTGGGAGCATTACTGAAGGTGACTGGACACAGATGTTCCAGCCAGGGTTGATTAGCAGCCTGCCTTTCCTCACCTGTGGACCTGGTTCATTAATCCTTATTATCAAATGTGTATTGCATGCTAGAGATGCACAAACTCAGCCATATCCACATTGTAATATACTCTGCTGCAAGAAAACAAAAAGGTAGAACAGATGTACTGTCAGAATTAAAGTCTTCAGTTCTCTCTACTCAATTGTCATTGGTTTAGTCTGACAAGTGTTTGCTTTAAACTCTTGTTCTTTGCCTATACATAATTTCTAGCACCAGAAAAACAACAATGTCATAACTTCAAGAGATAAACAAGGTTTCTAAATTACCTGTGTCATTCCTTTATATTGCTTAGAATGCTAATGCTAGTCTGCTAAAGTCTGGCTCATTGTGGGGACCGTGTGTCAGTGTTGGTGGAGGGGGCTCGTGAGTTGCTCCTCAACTGATTGTGATGGGCAGAGAGAAATCAGTGCTGGAGAGGAGTGGGACCGAACGAGGTCTACTGGGAGAAAAGATATGCAGATTAGGGGTTGGTGATGACATATGTTAGGAGGCAGAAAAAGAGGATGCATGTTATGAGAGAGAGTGGGAATCTGGCCACCATAGGAGTCTGCGTGCTCATTTGGGGTGAGTAAGTCTAAGAAGGTATTGAAATGCTGCCTGTGGTATCTGCCAACGTCTATTTGCATACATTATTCCTGTTGATTGGCAATATGTCCTGTGAATGGGAAGAAATTTTGGGTATAGACATAAGGTCAGGCACCAGTGCAAACACTTTTAGGTTACCATAGAGTCAATCAAGATCTTTCTCCTTCAAGTTTTAAAATTCTACCCATAGCCAGTTGGTAAGTCAATAGTTAGATCAATGTACAGGCCATTAAACAATTCAAGATTTCTTACATGGGAACAGAGATAGACAAATCAAAGCCCCTACTCCTCCTGTCCCCAAAAGAAAGAACTTACCAACAGGAGAAATTTGTAGTTTTGTTCCATATGGCACCAACTGAAATTCTACCCAGTCCACCTGATGGACGATCAGTGGCTAGGGGAGAGCACAGGGCTGGTCAGCGGAGGCTTATTGACATGAGAGACTGAGAAACCTTTTGTGAAGGAACTCATCCTAAGTGGAGAAAGTCCAAGTCTGGTTCAAGGCCAGTGTCAGGAGGGAGGGCACATCTGCTTCCAGCTTGTTGGCTCATGTTGCACTCTTTAGCCTCATTGCCAGGATTCCACAGGGAGAGGAGACTAAGCAAAAGGGAGGGTAAAGCGTTACTTTCTCCAGGCAGTGACAGCGCGAGGCAGTGCCATGTGATCGTGCGACAGAACTAACCAAACCGAATATTGAACTTATTTTTCCCTACCTGAAATGATACCGGAGCATAGGACAGATGTAGCTGGAAGGATGACTGGGGCCAGGTGGGGGATCTGGGACAGATTCCTCTGGGCCCTGTGGGAATGTCAGGGGACATTTAAGTAAGTAGGGGAGTGGGGATACGTAGTGGATACCTGGCACTTCCTCGTCTGCTCACGTTCTTCGTCTTTGGGAGCTGATTCTTCCCCCACCTCCGCGGTGCTTATGAGTCGCCAATCCACCCCCTCCCCCCACGGCCCTCACGCCCCACGGAGGCGGGTTTCTGGCCCAGGCCGGCCAATGAGAGGACACCATTGCTACCGGCATCCGCAAGAGGCGCCTACGCCTGCGCACATGACCCAAGCAGAGCCAATCGGACGCCTTTTGTAGGGTTGACCTGTTGTTGGAAGGGTTTGCTTCCGTGCCACAAACTGTGGAGAACATTGTTCCTACCAATGGAGAGATGTGACAGACAGTAATGAAGTCTTCAGGAAACCCACGAGATGGAGAGAACAAGACAGATACGGAGGACTTGGCTCCAGCCTTACGTACCTCTGCGTAAGTCCTAAATGCTTCAGTTACCTAACAGTGAAATTTCAAAATTTCTAAAATTCTTCTACACCTTGTTTGACTCTTGTGATGACCTGCAATTGAGCGATTCCTGACTAGCACGAAGGATTGGTTACTGGTTTCTATTTTTGACCATTTGAAACAGTGGGCTGTGGTGACCCATGGAAACACAAATTTCAGAAAGAAAACAGGAACAGCCGTCCCTTCCTCAGTCTCATACCCAGCGTCTCTGAGTGTTTTAGGGAATTGTTAACATGCACACAGATATTTACCTTTGAAAATTCTCAGATTTGATGGTTGGATATGATGATAACTGACAAATCCACTGTGCCCAGGAGTACTTCCTCTACAGTATTCACATCTCCTTTGTCCCCAGTTGTGCCTTACATTTTGGGCTTGGGGACCCTGATTTCCAACAACCTGCAATGATCTCGTAGCATGTGATTCTCCAAGAAATGAGGGGAATGGGAGACAATGAAATGGGAGCTGTCTTTTGTGGGTAATGAGATTGTCGATCTCTATTCAGTTCAGGAGGGGTTCAGAGAAGATAGTGGGGCTTCATCCTCCCATCACTGCTGCATGGAGAGCCCAGGATTTTCATCTGGAATCCCCTCAGGCTAGTCACCGTGCACACGTTCACCGTGCACACATTCACCATGCACACATTCATTCACCATGCACACATGCACCATTCACACATGCACCATGAACACGTTCACCATGCACACATTCATTCACCATGCACACGTTCACCAGGCACACATTCTCCACTCACACGTTCACTATGCATACGTTCACTGTGCACACATTCATTTACCATGCATACATGCACCATTCATACATGCACCATGCACATGTTCACCATGCACACATTAATTCACAACACACACGTTCACCACGCAGACGTTCTCCATGCACACGTTCACCGAGCACACATTCATTCACCATGCACACATGCACCATTCATACATGTACCATGAACACGTTCACCATGGACACATTCATTCACGCACACGTTCACCACACACACGTTCTCCACACACACGTTCACCATGCACACATTCACCAAATGCTTAAGCACCTGCTATGTGGCACCCTGCATGGCACGCAATGGTGGGCAGATAGGTCATGCCTTTATGGAATTTATAGCCCAGTTGACAAAGATAGAAGATTATGAAGAAACAAGAAACATGTTATAAATGGGGAAGTATGATGTATTAATCAAGACTCTCAGTGACAAGTGAGAGAAACCAAATTCAAACTAGTTTAAGTTAAAAGAGGCTATTTACCTACTGTGTAACAGCCCTGGGCACAGACATCTTCAGGTCTGGCTGGATCCAGCATTCCAGTGATGTAATCCTGTCTTTCTCTTCCTCATGTCCTCAGTCCCCTATCTCTAGCTCTGCTTTTTTCTTCATCAGCTTTAGTCTCAGGTAGCCTTTCTTCCCGGCAAAGATAGCCCCTGGAGACTTCAGAAACACATCATCCTTAGTACATGAGATGTCGTAAAAGGAGAGATCCGGGAGGGGTAAAAACCCACCTATCAGGTACAATGAACACTAGTTGGGTGATGGGCACACTAAAAGTCCTGACTTAAGCGTTATACAAGATATCCACGTAACAAAAAAGTTTGTACCTCCTTAATATTTTTAAATAAATAAATAAAATAAAAAGAGAGATCCTCCTTCTCCCAGTCTCCAAAACAATTCCTTTAGTTATTCAGATTGACTCTTTTTGGTCCATGCCCACCCCTGAACCAATAATTGTGTCCAGATGCTCACCTGTAGTCCCAGCTACTGGGGAGGCTGAGGCAGGAGGATCGCCTGAGCCCAGGAGTTAAAGGCTGCAGTGATCTGTGATGCCACTGCCTCCAGCCCAGGCAACAGATTGAGAACCTGTCTCCAAAATAAATAAATGAGTGAATGAATAAATAAATAAATATCATCCTTCTTAAAAATAAATTGTGCCCAGAGACTCAGGGTTGTATTTATGGCTGTTTGGTTCATGGGTGTATCCTGAGGCTGCACTAAGAATCTAGGAGGTGTATTCTTCAAGATTTGGAGGGCAGCCCTTAAAGATAACATGCATACCTCATACCATGTGCCGTGGGCGCACATACCAGGGCAATGACCTGCTGCAGGGCATCAGGAGAGGCTTACTGGAGGGAGCTGACAGGCGAAGGATGAGTAACGACTCTTGTAACGATAGCTAACACGTACTGAGTGCTTGCTCTGTGCCAGACATGGTGCTAAGCACCTCACATATATTATCACACTTAATCTCCACCACAACCTCTGATGTAGGAGCTAGTATTTTACCCATTTTTGAGAATATAAACTCGAGGCAGAAAGAGGATAAGTCACAACCTCAAAGCCCTGCAGGTTGTAAAGGAATAGGGTGTCAGGCAAGGTAAGTAGGTGGGGAGAATGTTCCAGGTGAGGAATAGCACGGGAACAGCACCAGAGGCTCCTCTGAGGAGCTGGCCACAGCTGACCTGGGGAGCACAAAGCGCTGTAGGTGTATGGGCTTAAACATGAGCAAACTGGGGACTTCAGCAGCCCTGCTTCTCTGCTTTCCCTACTGTACTTCCGGAGCATTCTTTCCAGAGACTGATTTGCCTGTCCAGTTTGAACAAGGATCTGGATGATAAATTACATTGAATTCCTGCCTCACTTCCCGAAACGTGGCCCACTGCTCTGACCAGAAACCATAGCTTGATTAAGGTTGGTCTTTTGAGAAGGCCCACCCTGCGTGGCCCATTATTCCAATAGTTTTAACAACATTGCTAAAATTATGCTGTTGCTTATTGCAGCTTATTGCAGCTAAGTGACTCTTTGGCAAATGGGCTAATCTTAAGGAGATTAGTCCACCTAATTTATCTGTAACTCAATTTATCTGTTTATCTTGGTCCTGAATTTATTGGTAGTTCAGTTACCTGGTGTTTCGTTTTGTTGGATTGTTAGTTTGCTTTTCCCTATGGGGATACTTTTCTAGACACAGATCAAACAACAGTGTCTACATTTCTGGATGTCTTTTGTTTTAATAACAGGTCACTATCCCTACTGCAAGCACTCTGGGACCCAAAGACGGTTCAGTTGAACTGGTGTGCACCAGCTGACTCTCAGACCTGCCTGTGGGGATCATGCATTCTTTACTCACGTAAGCAATAGCATCCAATACCTCCTGTAAGATGACAACAAGATACTCCTTTGGGCTAGTGGTTCTCAGTGTGTGGTGGGGAGTAATTTTTGCCTTCCAGGGGACATTGGCAATGTCCAGAGACATTTCTGGTTGTGCGTTGGCGCAACTGGCATATGGTGGGTAGATGCCAGGGATCCTGCTAACCATCTGACAGTGCATAGGGCAACCATCTAGAACAAAGAACTATCTGGCCCAAAATGTCCACAGCAGTGAGGTTGAGCATCCCTGCTCTTGGTGATATCCTCAGCATTAGCAATAGCTGCCCATGCTTTGAATCGTAACAAACATTTTGCAGATGGTCTTGATGGCAGTTCCTATCAGCTTGTCAACTTGGGGGTGTACCAGTAGTTCACAGTAAAAAGCCATTTAGAAATACTACTACCCTGGGGCTTTTGTTCCTCACTAAACCCTAGTAGTCAAAGACTAAAATAGGTAGGCACTGACGAAGGTATTCTGCTAGTACGTCCTTATATCAGGAGAGCATGCATTAGGCTTTGTACAGCGGCTCATTAGATGCCCTATTATTGTAGATGAGGAAACTGAGGCCTGGAGTGTTCAATTACCTGCTGAAAGTCACATGAATAGCTCTACTTCTGTCATGTGTGTTCTTAGCCACTGTATTGCGAGTGCTTCCTTGATAGTCCCCTCTTACAGAAGAAGTGTTCTGTGACAAAGGCAAACACAAGAGACCTAACTCCAAGGCTGTGGGGTTAGGGTATCTCAAGGCAGGAAGTGGATGTCTAGGAATACAGGCAAACTGTTTAGAAGCCCCAAATGTCTTGTCCTTGCATAAATGTTATACTTTTCTAGAATTCACCATCTGCCTTTGGAAAAAAAAAAGTTACACTTTTGCTTCACTGAGTAGAAGCTTCTCAGTGAGCTGTTCAAGTGAGCTGCAATCTCTTACACTTTGCTTCTTTGGTTTTAATGCAGCAAGAAAATCTTGTCTGTAAAGAGCATTTCCAGGATGAAAGAACCACTGTGGTTACACTTGGCCCAAGCTGGCACATCACTCAAGTGGCACATGGTACATCTTTCTAGAAACCCAAAGAAGAGGATGGCTTCTGTCAAATCAAATCCCTGCAGAAATTAGCTAAACCCACAAAAGGTATTGATCAGGAGAGCCACCTCCAGTGCCACACTGAACCCTACAGTCCACAGGCAGGCCTTCCCTGGTTGAGCAAGACAGGTGTGCTTTAGTACAAATGGCCATGGAAGAGAGCCAGAAACCTGAGTACAGGCCTTGCTCCCCTTTCTTTGGTCTCCTTTCTCCTGGCAAGGAGGGGAGAGGAAGGAAGGTTAAAAGGATAGAGGAAAGGAGAAAGGGGAGGAGGGAGCTAGTGATTTTGAACCCTTGTTTCATATATCATCTCATCTAATCCTCACAATAATCAGTCAAGGGTAAAGATTGTTGTTCTCCGTTAAGGAGCCTTTAAGTTTTAAATAACTTGACCAAGGTCACACAGTTGATTGACAATGAAGTTCAGATTCACACCCAGACTGTCTGATGCCAAAGGTCCTGTTTTTTCCAATCCACCACTCTGCTCACAGTGGGAAGTCACAGCTTTCTGGAGCTGATAGCATTGTGCTCTTATCAGGTCAGGGCAAGGGGACTGCTTGTGTTGGCAGCACATCTACTAAACTGCAAGTGACAGAGAATCTCGAAGGCTTCTACACTGGGCACAGGAGCCAAGAATGGGGACAGCAATTGTGGGAAACTCCTTAAAAGCAACAAATTGATAAGTATGCAAATGGAAGCGTCAGTCTTACATTGAGTAAACAGCCCAGCGCCGGCTGTAGTCTGAGAACCTGGTTTTGCCTCTGATGGGTCCCGTGACCTTGAGGACTGTAGGGGGTCCCCTGTGGCTGTGAAACCAGAGGTTTGCTCTGGCAGTTGTTAGTGTGTCTCTTTCAGCTCTCATAGTCCATATTCTGTTTAAATGATTTCCACCATATCAGTCTGCTCTGGCTGCCTTAACAAAACATCACAGCCTGGGTGGCTTAAGCTACAGATGTTTACTGTCTCACAGTTCTAGAGGCTACAGTCTAAGATTACGGTGTCTGCAGTTCGGTGTTTTCTGAGGGCTCTCTCCTTGACTTTCAGACAGCCGCCTTCTTGGTGTGTCCTCACGCAGTCTGTGTGTAAGCAGCGCTGGTATCTTTTCCTGCATGTCCTAATCTCTTCTTCTTATAAGGACACCAGGAAGATTGGATTAAGTCCCACTCTAATGACCTCATTTTAACCTAATCATCTCTGTAAGGGTTCTATCTCCAAAAACAGTCACATTCAGAGGCACTGGGGGTTAGGACTTCAACATATGAATTTTGGGAAAGACACAATTCAGCCCATAACACACAATATATTCCAGAATGTTCTCATGTGTTTCCTAAATTTGGTTGTCAATGGACGTAGCATCCATATGTTAAAAACATAGCAAAAGTATGGGAAATTAGTTAAGTACTTTTTCATGTGCACATACACATGCACACATAAATGCAGGGCATTTGTATTCCTTACCTCTGCACCTGGGCCACCAGAGAGCCAGGATGGTAAGGTTTTACCACTCAACCCTGCAGGGCCAACTACCAACAGCCCTTCCCTGCAAAGGTGTCCAGCTGTTCATTGTGAAGGACAAAGAATACCTCTTTATTGTGGAAAAAGAAAGCTTCCACCTTAGCATTTTGTGTTACTCCGCAAGTCAGTCTAGTGTTGTACATAACAATGTCCACTGGTCATTTGTTGTGTGCCACACATGGTGCTAAATGCTTTATGTGGCTGTTGTCATTTGTACGTCATAAGAACTATGAGCTCTATCTTAGAAATGAGGAAACTGAACCTTGGAGAAACATGAAGTAATATGTGGCTTAGAAGTTGCAGAGCCAGGATTTGAACCCATGTCCTCTGATTCCAGAGCCCATATGCTTAACCTATCCAATATTCTGCCTTAACACACTACAGAAAATGGGTGGCTCCATTTTCTTAATCTGCTTAATATAGTACTATTGATTGAGCACTTTCTATGTGTAGACCTAACCAGGTGCTTTAAATGTATGTATGTGTATATATATATATATATATATATATATATATTTAATAGACTTATTTTTAGCAGTTTTAGGTTTGCAAAAAAACCTGAGTGGAAAGCACAGAAAGTTCCCATATACTTCTCCCGCCTTCCCAGTTTCTTCTATTATATTATTAATAATATCTTGGATTATTGTGGTATAATTGATGAGCCAATATTGATACATTATTAGCTAAATCCCATAGTTTATATTAAAGTTTATTCTTTGTATTCTTACATTCTATGGGTTTTGACAAATGCATAATGACATGTATCTACCATTACATTATCATACAGAACAGTTATATTGACTTAAAAAATCCACCAGGCTCCACCACTTATTCATCTTTCCCCTCACAAGTCCCCAGCAACTACTGATTTTTTTTTTTTTGCCGTCTCTGTCGTTTTGTCTTTTCCATTATATCATATAGTTGAAATCATACAGCATGTAGCTTTTTCAGATTGGCTTGTTTCACTTAGCATGATTTCTCCATGTCTTTTCACAGTTTGGTAGCTCATTTCTTTTTTTGCTGGATAATATCCCATTGTATTGATGTACCAGTTGTTTATTCACCTACCTCCTGAAGAACATCTTTGTTGCTTCCAAGCTTTGGAAATTATGAATAAAACTTTTATAAACATTGATGTATAAGTTTTTGTGTATACAGAAGTAGTTTTCAACTCATTTGGGTAAATACCAAGGAGCATGATTGTTTGATATGGTGAGACTATGTTTAACTCTGTAAAAAATCATCAAACTGTCTTCCAAAGCAGTTGTACCATTTTGCATTCCCACCAACAATGAATGAGAGTTCCTGTTGCTTCACATTCTCACCAGCATTTGGTGCTGTCAGGGTTTTGGGTTTTAGCCATTCAATAGGTGTGTAGTGGTATCTTGTTGTTTTAATATGCATTTCCCATGGTAAAATGATGTTAAATATTTTTTTCATATGTTTATTTGCCATCTATATATCTTCTTTGGTGAGGTGTCTGTTCAGATCTTCTACCTATATTGCGATTGAGGTGTTTTCTTATTATTGATTTGTAAGAGTTCTTCATATATTTTGGATGCCAGTCCTGTATCAGATATGTGTTTTGCAAAGCTTTTTTCGCAGTCTGTGGCTTGTCTTTTTATTCTCTTGACACTTTCTTTGCGGAACAGTTTTTAATTTTAATGAACTTATAATTTATTTCTTTCATAGATCATGCTTTTTGTGCTGTATCTAAAAAGTCATCACTAAACCTAAGGTCACCTAGATTTTCTCCTATGTTATCTTCTAAGACTTTTATAGTTTTGTGTTTTATATTTATGCCAATGATCCATTCATTTTGAGTTAATTTTTGTGAAAAATGTTATTTTTTGCATGTGGCTGTCCAGTTGTTCCAATAACATTTGTCAAAGAGACTATTCTCCCTCCATTGAATTGCCTTTGCTCCGTTATCAAAGATCAGCTGCCTGTATTTGTATGGGTCTGTGCTATAGTTTGGATATCCATCCTCTCCAAATCTCATGTGGAAATTTGAGGTGGGGCCTAATGATCGATGTTTGGGCCATGGGGGTGGATCCCCATAAATAGATTAATGTTCTCCTGAGGGGGTGACAGTTCTCACTTTCTTTGTTCCCAAAAGATCTGGTGGTTAAAAAGAACCTATCACCTCCCCCTGCCCTTTTGCTTCTGCTTAAACCATGTGATCTCTGCACACGCTGGCCCCCTTCACCTTCTGTCATGAGTGGAAGAAACCTGAGGCCCTCTCTAGATATAGATGCCCAATCTTGAACTTTCCAACAAATTACCCTGCCTCAGGTATTCCTTTATAGTGACACAGAATGAACTAAGTCTATTTCTGAGCTCTATACTCTGTTCATCTTTACACATATTTTTCATTCTTACCATGAAGTTTGTATCTGTGCAGTAGGTAGTAAAATCCTTATTTTGAAGATGAGGAAATTTAGGCTCAGAGTGGATAAGTCCACTCTCTCCAGGCAAGCAGCTGGCAGGAGGCAGAGTTAGAATTCAAACCCACATTTGTCTGACTCTGACTATACTTTCTGTGCCCCCATGCTGCTTGCTGGTGCTAGGCTGGGACTTGGCCTGTCAACCTTATGTTTCTCTCTAGAGCTGAATTTCTAGCATCTCCTTTCCCTAATGGTCTTTGGAATCTTGGCTCAGCTGCTCTTTGGTTGTAATCAAGGCTGCCTGTCCCTCACGGTTCCTCTGGACCTGTAAGATGAATCCTGACCTGCCTAAAATGTAGCTTTTCTTAAAACATTCAGCCCGTTTTATCAGCATCCTCTAGTTTTTTGCTGAGATCTTGTGCATGATTATTTTTTTCCCTGATTCACACTTAACCCTTTTTGCTGAGAAGTCACTTGTTCGTGGACCTTGTCGTTGAAAGTCTACTATTGTCTTTCTGAAGATGGAACCTACTAAGTGGAATTGCTAAGCTGAGCTCAGTGTTGAAAATCTCCCGGGTTAAATTTCACATATACTTCCAGCAGGGCCTGGAGTGCTTGTTCTCCAAATTTACAAACATTGTCTCTATACTGGTTCTCTGTGTTGACCAAGTAGAGCATCTCTATAATCTACTAAATTCTATGTTACTGCCAGAAGTCAGTAAAAAGATGAAAATCTCACAAACATATTTCATACACCAACAGATAATTTGCTGATAAGAATATAAGGCTCATAAAGCTCCAAACAGAGGAGAAATATTTTGCAGAAGATCAGAGCAAGTGAAGTGGTAGAGCTCAGGTTCAAATCTTGATCTGGTGCTAAAGGAAAAGCAGGTGGTCTTTGAATCATACCAGGCTTTCCTCTGCGAGATGGCAAACATCCTTAGCATGGCATCGGTGGCATTGAGGACAACCCCTTATGTGACCCGAGGGCATCATTTCACTACTGTACAATTGAAACTGAAATTTACTGTTTTAAAACAAAGCATATAGGTGGCTTGTTATGATGCCAAGCGCAGTTCAAAGTGCTTTAAAAATATTAACCCATCTCTATGTGTTTGTTAAAAGTTTGTCTGAAGCTAGCACCACGAAGTTACCTACTTTATAAATTATTAGTCTGATTCCAAGGGAGTGTAACATCTAGCCGCTGACAATGAGCCCCTGTTACTGACAAGGACATTTGAGGAGGAGAGGAATTCAAAGGCCATGGGCACCGTCCACCGTTTTTCTGTTTTCCTACAAAGGTAGAGGGAGGGTGGCAGTATTAATTTCTGGCCCGCTTACCTGTCCCATGCCACAGATTACTGGATCTTTATAGATTGTGGTTCTTGCTTAGTTTGTGGCCCACAGGGTGACAACAAGCAGTGAGCTCCTGAGGTGAGCACTGCAGGGCTCCTTACTGAAGTTTCTGCCAGCCACAGGAGAGGAGCTCGGAAGGGAGCTGCTCTGACTAGTCCACCTGCAGCTGTGCATGGGCCACCCCCACGGCACAGGTAGGTAGGCTTTGGGGCCCTTCCCGACAACCGGCGAGAATGAGGTATTGCCAAGGGCAAAGAAGCAGCAATAAAAACTCTAATACCAAAGAAATGAAGAATTATAATAATTCTTTAAAACCCTTTGAAGTGCATCCCGAATCTTTTATTTCGGAGAAGGGAAACTGCTCGCGAGCTCCGGGTCAGCTCGCAGGGGCCCTCGGGTGGGGCTGGCACGGCCGGGCCTGCGGCACTGGCTCGGTCCCGGGCGTGGCTGGGGCTGCAGAGGACCACAGGATGCTGTCGCGCCGCGGGCTCCGATTGGCGGAGAAACACCCAAAAGCAGGCGCGGCGACAGCGACAGCGCTCGGAGGCGCCGCCCGCCACCCGGCGGGAAGAACCCGGGTTCCGGCGCGAGGCGCGCGGAGAGGCCGCGTCCCACCCACTCCGGGCCGCCGCCCGGGGCTGGCAGCCGCCGAGCCGCGCTCCCATTGGTGCCAGGCGGTGACGCGCCGAGCGGGCCCGGCTGCCCGGCCAGGGGGCGGCGCCAGGGGTGGGGCGCGGCGGCGCGGCTGATGAAATCCCGCCCGCGCTCGGCGCCCATTCACTCCGCGCGGGCAGGTGCGAGCGGCCGGTCAACCGCCGGGCAGGCGCGCACGCGGCCAGCTGGCTCCGCTAACCGCATCCTCCGCGCCGCGCCCCCGCCCTCCGTCCCGGCCGCGCGTCCGTCAGTCCATCCGTGGTCCTGCCGGCATCCCGCCACCGCCGGCGCGGTGAGTGCCCGGTCCCCGCCGCCGCCGGGCAGCTCCTCGGGCCCGGGTCATCGTGGAGGGAGCCCCGGCGCCGCGTGGGGCCGCGGGAGGGCGGCGCGGGGGTGGCGAGGGTCCCGCGCCGGGGGCGCTGGCATCCTCCCGGGCGGGCGAGGGCAGGGCGACCCCGGGGACGTGCGCGCGGGGCCGGTGCCCGTGCGGCTGTGGCCTCATGGAGTCCCGTTTGGTTCCCCGAAGCAGTGGCGTGGTGCATGATGCAACACCCAGTGTGTAAGCGTGGGCGCCGGGCGCCGCGGGGATGCCCGCTCCGCGCGTCGGTCTCGGGTCCCGGGTGCCGGGACGCCGGGCGGTCCGGTGGGCAGGGCGGGCAGCGGGCACGGGGCTGGCCCGGGAGCCATCTGGGGCCCGCTGGCGGCGAGGGAGACCTTCCCTTACATGGCGCGGTGCGGAGCACCCCGCCCCGCCGCGAGATCCGGGGATGTGTCATCGCCGCCAGTGGGGATTCCGCCCGGCCCCCCGAGGGTGGCCCCGCGGCAGGTGGCGGGCCCGGGACGGTGCCGCCCACCCACGCCCTTCCCAGCAGCTCCCGGTCCCCTGCTCTTCCCTAGACCCCCGGGGGCGCCGGCTCCACCTCCCGTCTAGGTCCCCAAGATTACTTAGCGGAAACCCCCCTGGGTGGGCTTGCTTGTGATCCGATTTGGCCCGAAAAGGCTGGATTCCTCAAACTCTCCAGATGGTTCAGAGTGGGAGGAAGTTCTTCCGGTTTTACAAAGGCAACCTATTCTCCGGGTGTTCCTTTCTACGTAGTAGAAACTTCCCGGGCACGGCAGGGTCAGGCCGTCGCTCCACCGTGCGCGGCGTGGCGGTCGCTCTGCGGCGCTACCAGGCGCGCTCTTTCAGCTCCTTCCCCGTTCCGGGCGCGTGGGATCCAGACAGGAGTGGGTCTGACTGTGTGATGCCCACCCCCACGTGCCTTCTGGGGGAAAAGAGAACTACGCTTCCCGGTGGCCACAGAGGCGTTCTCACGCGTTGGGTTTTATTACAGGTGATGGTTAGCAGAGGGTTGGGACTTCAGTGCCAAGTGTGCCTCCCTAAAAATGTGCCTTTCAAGTAAAATTTGACTGGTAGAACTGTGTTACGTCTGCCTCTGGCTGAATGCCCCAGTTGTATTTAATTTGAATTATAATTTACTGGAGATTTTTTTTTAACCTTCCTTGCCCTTTATGTTTGGTTCAGATCATAGGAAACCATGATATATTTATTCCTCTAATATGTTTAGTTGGTCTCAGTGGAAATAATCATTATTTTTATATGAACACAACACCCTTCTGTCATTAAAACGAAAGGTCTCATTGATGTCAGACACACAGAATGGACACTTAGGGGAAGAGTCAACAATGGATTAGAATGGTTTTTAAACATTTAGCATATTAAAGTCACGTTTAATCATGATAAAGGTGACATTCAAAGGATGTCAAAGGAATTTCAAGTAAACACAGGACAAGGCTTAATAAATGGAGATCAGAAATGTACTCAGTTGTCTGATACTGGATCTTAGAGCCATGTGCTCTTATGCATATAATTATTTGCTTTAGATGAAGAAAAGGCAAGATTGTTTACTTCAGGGAGTTTGAATTCTAAGACACATATGTGAATTGTATTTGGTAGAAGATCCCATTCCTTGATGGAATAAATACATGTTGATTAATTAGTCTGTAATCTTTTAACTAAAGCCAATAAAATAGGTAATTATGTTGGAGGGCCAGCATTATGTCCAGTTAAATGAATCCTTTCTCATTGTTAGCCTTGTATTTGGAGATATTGTTATTTAATCCTGGGAGGAATCTGAAACAGGAATAAGTGCGTACATGTTATGAAGAGAAATGTTTTTTTTTTTCCTCTAACCCTGAAAATACCTGGGTCTCTGTCATCTTGCCCACAGGCATATTCTGAGATGTCCATCATTCCATCTGGCCCTTGGTCCTCACTGTAAGCAGGACCTTCAGATGAGCCCTAGTGTTTTCTCACGTCATTGTCTCCTTTAGATTCGAACAGTAGACGCGCCAGGCTTGGCCAGTGGTTTCCACGTGAGGGGTGAGAGAGGTCAGATACTCCAAGCACTGCGGAGTCGCTGGATTAACGGGATGGGAAGGCCAAGCAAAGAGCATGTTTGGGTGAAAGAAGGACCTCTTGGAAGTCACAGCTTAACCTTTCTAGACATTCCCATACCCCAGGGACAGGGCTGGACTCGATGTGCCCTCTTGGGGCCCTTCCCAGGTAGTGACTTTGTGTTGCAGCTCTCTGCCTCAGGTGGTGGCCTCCTTCCTGTTCACCTGGCTCCTCACACCAAGCCTGGGTGGCTCTTCCAGCTTTGACTTCTTTACTGCCTGCGGCCTCTCTTTGCTCCCCTGCCGCCTTCTAGTGGTTGGCCTGGAGGTGGGCTGGCCGCCCCGCAATGGAGACCCTCTGAACTTGGGGTTCTAAAGCCGTGGGGTGTTCCTGGGTCTTCAGGACACCTGCCTCCCGTGGGTTTCTTGGGCCAGTAGCCTCAAGTTCCGGGCCAAGCTGCTGCCCACCCCAGGTTTTGGGCCTCTCAAGGGAGGGAATGGAGTAGTAGCATCTTCTGTGGCAGATTATCACCCTTGTGGTAAACTTTAGTGCCTTCTCTGTAATCTATGTCCCTTCCTCCACCTACAGAGCAGACTTGAAAAGAACTACTGCTTGCTGTTGTTCAACTAAGTCATACTTTGTCAAGGGAGGTTTAGTGTATTTGCCTCCTGGAATCTGCTAGAAGGATGGGCAGCAAATTGGAAAAACGAGTAGGTGGACTGCTAAGCATGTTCATGCCTCTCCTAAGGCATTTGTTCAGATGTGCAGCACTGGCGGACAGTGGGTGACACTGTTTATCTGACCCACTGGTCAGGGTCCCGTCTTCCCAGGAACACAGGCTGTGGGAAGGATGTTCCGAGATATTGAACCAGACCCTGGCATGAGGTTCATCCCTTCTGCTGCAGCCTGTGGCTTTCACTGGGCTTTTTCCTTCTAGTTGTAGTCGTGAATGGTGGGGACCAGCAAGTGGTACATTTGATAGATAAATGCACTGTTAAACTGGAGTTAGAGCGGTGTGGCCCAGGTGAGAGGGCTTTCCAGCTTCAGTGCAGAACAGGACGATATCTGCCTTGGAACGAAGGATGCTGCTTTGAGGAACCCAGGCGAGCTAGAACCAATACTGGGAACAGGGCCACTTTTGGTGACTAGGGTCCTGGCTTTGCTCCTGTCTTCATGCGTAGCCTCCGGAAAGTGCGTTAGACTTCCTGAACCTCCACACTCGTTCCATCTGCAGGTTGGGAGAGCCTGTCCCTCTCAGCCTCACAACAGAGTGAAGCTAGGAAGCAGGGAGTCCACAGCGAAAGAATTAAGGTACCAAATCAAGGCATTTAGATTCCTTTCTTGGACTCAGTTCCTTTGCTACCAGGCTGCAATTCTGACCATGGCAACCAGAAATCAAGTGCAGAGAAACCTTTAAAGGCTCTGGTTTAGTGGGTTGATATGATAGGAAAGTGGGAGAATGTCCCTTCCCCTAGTAGGACTGTGTCTGTCTACATTGTCCCTGCCTTTTTTTCTGGTAGATTGTCAGCCTTTCCCTCCCTTTTCTGGGGGCTCAGAGGGCATGCACAGTTTTGTTTCCTTACCTGTCCATATTCCTACTGCAGTGTTTTCTTTAGAGTATTTGTGCAGATACGGTTCTTGACCTTGAGGACAACCAGATGTTTTCCCATTTGTCTAGGAGTGGGTGTCCCCCTGCGGGTCCTTCTGCACAATGAGTCCACATTGTAGACACAGTCTGGCAGCGTTCACCCTGGGAGTGGCCTCTGCTCAGTACGGCCAACTTGAGCTCATGGGGCCCCTAAGCTACGGGGTCGAAGAAGATGCCATGAGCCCTTCCACAGCAAGGGCCGAATCCTAGAGTGGGCTTCACCTATGGGATAAGTACCTTTCCTGAGATATTTCTCAGAGCCACATTTCAGTTCTTTTCCATGTTGCTTGCATAACAATTGGCTTCTTGTGCCTCCATTACAGGATTGAGAAGATTTAAATGAGGTAATCCATTTTGCACGTTTAGCATAGCATCTGGCACTCACTAAGTGTTTCATGTAAATGTTAATATCTCATACTGGAAAGAAAGCTCAGTTCTTTGATCTAGGTGTGGGAGAAAAATAATTTTTGTAACAACTTAATTTTGCTCCCCCATTTTGCAGAAGTGTTAAAATGTAGTCCCCTTTCCTTGGGATTGTATCTGAGTGTCTAAGTGAGAGGGGGCGGATGTAGTCCCCAGGTGTTGGGGGACATCTGCTTACAAGTTCACTGTCTCATCTGAGCCTGGGTCTGGGAAGGAGCAGCAGTCCCTAACCGCCTGGGGGAATCTGGGAGCCATCACTCTTTGGGGTCCCAGTGTCCCTGGGTGTGGGGTGCAGGTTCCCTTAGGCCTTAGATCCACATGCCTTGGGCTTGGGCCCACCTAGCCCCTCTGAGAAGCAGAGCTCACCACGCCTTTCTTGGTGCCCGCTGCATGTGTCTGTGCATGTGTGTGTGTACCTGTGTGTTTTTTGGGGGCTGGGGAAGGAGCGGTGGGTGGCTACCCTGGCCGTAGTCATCCAGATCCTCAAACATTTTGTCTATATTACTCCAAGGCCTTGGGTTTTAGAGAAAGCAAAGCCAAAAACTGGGGGCCCTCTGTTCTCCACTTACTCGTCACTTCCTCTAGGTGGTAGTCTAGGATGCCTCTGCGTGGGGCAGGGGCGGTGGGCGCTGTGGCCCGGGTAGCAGAGGGAAGGGAAGAGAGCAGAATGTTGCTTTTACATTTTGTTATTTGCTCACACTGCTGAACTGTGATCATCCTGCCTATGAAGTGCTTCAGTGATCTGTTAAGATTGGCTTGGAAATGTCCTCTTTCTCTGTATCTTCTTACCTGCCCACCAAGTGCCATTAACTAAAGTCTGTTAAACCAAATACGAAGGAAGGGGAGGCTTTGGGGCTGAGTAAGATCAATCATTGCAAGCACTTATTTAGTGCTCACTGTGTACTCCGTGCTTTACGTGTGTTTCCTTTGAGGAACCCAGGGGACCACCCAGTGGGGTTGGCACTGCTGCTTTGACGCGATATGGAGACAGGTGGCCCACGGTGCACAGGTAGGTAGTTAAGTGGCAGAGTGAAGACTGGAACCCAAGCGTGCAGTGGGGAAATGCGTGTCCGCCTGTGCTATGTGCACGCCAAGACGGGAGCACGCAGACCTGAAGACCACCAGCCCGGGCCCCTCTTTTTTTCTGGCTGAGTCTGGGCAGTGCTGGCACTGGCCGCCCCCGAGCTGGACGGCACCCTGATTTCTCTCTGCCATCTCTGAACTCAGATCTTCTGTCTCCAGGCCCCAGGAGCAGAGCCCCATGCACCTGGCACAGCTGGGGGCTCTGGGGTCTGGGGGCAGCTGTACTGGGCTGCTGCCAGGCCGGGAGCGGGCGTGTGTGACAGAGGCTGGGCTGCATTCTTTCTGGGTCAGTGGTTTGGCAGTCACCTCACCAGTGTCCGACTGGACACAGAGCTTCCTGTCCAGACCACTGGGGAGCCCCGTTTGATTTGTCCCCACCCAGTTGCGCCCACACTCCCTGCTGTCGCCACCTGGGGAGAGCCCTTCACAGGGCGTCTGGTGGGAACCAGACACTGCTCTCCATCCTTCTCAAGGCCAGTGGCAGCTGTAGTCCTGCCCCAGCTTTGCCTTGCCTGACTTCTACCATGAGGTGACCTTGGGGACATGCCCCTTTCCTTCGTGACACTTCTTTGACATCCTCAGAAAGCCTGGAGCAGGAGCTGTCCAGATCAGGGGCCAGCAGCAAGGGCCCGGCTCCCTGTAGTGACTCGGGGGAGCGTTTCCAGGTGGCAGGGGAGCCTCTCGCCCTCCCTGGGGATGAGGCCCCATGGTGGGAGGACTGGCAGGTAGAGTTACAGAAACTCTTCTCCAGCACTTCCTGCCTTTCTCCTTTCTCGCTTTTCTTTTTTAACTTTTTTAGATAATTTTTTCAGATTTCAGAATTAAAGAAAGTTGCCTAAGTGCAAGGAACTACTGTGTACCCTTTTTTCAAATCTACCAGTTCACACTTTGCCGCTTTTATTCTCTCTTTGCACGTGCACGCATGCGCGCGCGCACACACACACACACACACACACACACACACACTTTTTTTTCTGGAGCATTTGAGAGTGAGTTGAAGTCACATCCTTTCATTTGCCCCTCCGTACTTCAGTGCGTCTTACCTAAGAACAAGGACCTTCTCTTAACGATCATGGTACGAGATCAGAACCAGGAAATTCAACATGGATACAACGTTGTTATCTAGTCCACATTCCATTAATGTATTCAACTTCCAACTGTCCTTTACAACTAGGTATTTTCTGGGAAGGGTTCGGTGGGTGAGGGGTCTTTCAAAGGAGCTATAGTCTAATTTTCTACCTCGATAAGCCTCTTTAAGGAAAAGTTTCTAAAAGTTAGAATGCTCCTCATGAAAAGTTTGGAAACTACAGAAAATAGAAGGAGAAAATAAAAACCACCCGCAATTCCAGCACTGGGGTGTAGCGCTCAGGCAGGTAAAGGGCTTGCGGAAAGGCAATTGGAAGGCATCTCCGGTTCCCTCAGCTCCTGGTGACCCGGCCACCCAGATGGGCGGGCTGTGGTGTGCAGCCAGCCCCCGTCTGCCGCCTGGTCGTTCGTGCTGCCGCACAGTCCCTGGGCGGGTGCCGACCCGAGCCGCCAGCAAACTGAACCACCCTTGGTGGTGCCTTTGTCGTGCATACCCTTGGGGTGGGGAAGGGCGGAGATCATTATTAAATATCCAGAACTTGTTGGAGACTTGAAAAGAAATGTTGCAGGTCCTCTCTTGTCTGGTATATACCCCTCGCTGCCTAGACCTGGCGGGGGTTAAGGACGGGCGCGGAGCCTGACTGCGGGGAAACAGCATCGGCCATGTCCATCATCTCGGGGATATTTCAGACTAGCCTGTTGATGAACCCCTTGGCACCTACCTCTGGGCCACTGAAGCAGTGCGACGCAGACTTCAAAACTGTGAAGTTTGCTCTTTGTTAATGACGGTGCCTCTCAAAAGCCCTTGGGGGAAGGTTTCAGAACTGGTGTACATGGTGAGATTTGGACCTTCTGCGTGGCGCCTACCTGGGCGGTCCCTTGCGTCCTGACCAATAGTGACTGAGAGCCGCTCCCCTTTTTCCTGGCCTGGAATGGGCCGTGACTAAGTGAGTCTGGTTTCTGGGAATGATTTTGTTCTTAGCAGCTCCGATTGCCCTGCAGCTCCCCTTCGCGTGTGCCTCAGTTTCCCTGAGTTGGAAACCTACGCCTCGTGTGAGAAAGGGCCCCTGAAGGTCACGATCAAAAGCCTCGGGTATTTTTCCATGTGTTTGTTTTCTCTTCCCCTGCCCCAGACCCTCGCCTTGAAGGAGCTGGCCTTGGGGGTGATGGTGGCGGGCAGCCGCCCAGGCTCCACGCACCCTGCTGGGCCCACGCAGCACCCATCCTGGACAGGCCAGGCCGAGGGGCTGCTCTTCAAAGAAACCCTTTGAAGTGCAAACATTTCCTTTCCTGAAAAGAAGGGAAATTGAAACGAAAACATATTGTTCTGTGCAGACAATGTTCCCTTCGATCAAAGAGGGAGCGGGGCTTATAAAGGGGGATTCACAGTTCAGAAGTGGACAGGGCAACCGTGTGGGTGTGAGCAGCCGTCCCGAGGAGGAGGAGCGGGACGGGTCCCTGAGATTGGTAAGACTGCGTTTCCCTGTCTGTTCTCTCGTTCCTTAACGTCCTGTTGTCTAGATCTAACGTGCTCTACTTAACTGTGTCTCTCTTTTCTGTCTTTATCTTGTGATAAGCCTTTGGAAATGTCCTTCTGTGAATTACGATACCGTCTCTGCAGTAGGATGTTATGTAGCCAGTAAGAATGGTGTTTTTAAAGAACATGTGATCCTATGGGAAAAACTTTAGTGTTAAAATTGAAAAAAAATCTGGGTGCCATTTTCCATATCCAGCGTTATCTTAATGAGATATATGTATTTGCACAGAAAGAAAAGACGGTTAAAAATGGACTTTGTTTTGCGCACTGCTGTATTTGTAGCACTTAGAACAGTGCTCAACAAATACTTACTGAATGAGTATTTTTATAATTAGTAACACAGTAAATTTTAAAGGAGGAGTGAGTCTTTGAGCTAAATGGTAAAATTTTGGCAGGTGGATGGGACATTAAATTATTTTAGATTCCTATTATAATTTTTCTCTGGCGACTAAATTTGGAGTTTCTTTTGTTCTTTGGTACAAATCATGCTGTGAATAAGAATGAGTGACTTTGACTTTTCTGTTTTCGGAATGATCCAGTCTTACTGAAGTGAAAATATCGTAATGTTATGTTGGCCATTAGGGCCCCTTCACAGATGGGGAGAAATTACAACTTCCTCGCGCCCTGCCGCTAACATGCCATTGGGCCCGCGTGTCCTGTTCTGTTGAGAATTTTTGCCTGATTTGCCTAAGATTTCTCAACTTTGAGCATCAGGACTACCAAGGTACACTGGATAGTAATTCTCTGTCCAGACCAGTTTGAGCAAAGCAAACTGGGGAGTAGAGGTGTCTTTTCGTGTTGGATTGAGAGTTTCTCACTGAAGTGGACAGCGTTCTCTGTGATGATTCCCAAGGATGTGAGTAGGTTTACAGGGCAGATCTTTGTGAATTCCCCGGTGTGGTTTGCTTGTGCAAACTGGAGTAGCTCTGTCCTTAGCTGACCTGACATGCTGGTGTTCACAGGTGGCCTAGTCAGGCTCCATGTGAGTGTTTTCAGAAATGGGCCATACATTTGTTAATTTCAGTGCTTTGACTGTCTTTCAGAGCATTTTATTCAGCGTGATGTGAGGAAAAGCTTCTTTGAGAGTTAACCTTCTCTTTCAGAGTTAAGGACTTGTAAGGAGAAGAGGGAGAAAAGATACTCTCATAGAAATGTTAATTTTGGGACTGTCAGGTCTGGTGGGTTGGAATTGAACAGTATGGAAAATATAAAATTAGCAATAGCAGTCATACCATTAAATAGTTCTTGGAAAGGCTGAATGAGTCACTTTTTTGCTTAGAAAATAAATATTCTTTAAGTAACAAGTCTGTGTGTATAATTCTTAAACCAGTTATAAATCGAGGGAATTGATTCTGATCAAGGGCATGGTGACATAACAGAGAACTAGAACAAGATAAATTGCCAAGTTTATTGAAACAATGTATAAATATCTGTCCTTGTTCCTTATACACTTCTTTTATTGACTATGCTTCTAAATAAAAATAAATTCATTGCAAGAATTCAGGGTACTTAATTCAGTCTTTGAAGAAATTCATGTGTAAGTTACAAGTATTAGCACCACTGTTGTTAGTATTTGAGAAGAAACCTCATGAACTTGACTTAATGCTGTTAGATATGTTGGTATTATTTGAGATAAGTGATAGTTTGTAATTGTAACTGCATAACACTCCCCCCACAAATCTATAACCTTGAATTTTAAGCAGTTGGGTTGTTTCTTTAAAAAACATTTTTGTTGGAAGACATTTCTTTTTCGGCATGTTTTCTCCCCAGAGGGCAATCTTGGGAGATATTAAGCAACAGCATTCATTAATTCTTGGAGTACTGAATGGGGAAGAATGTGTCTCTGAGTTTGATGCAATCAGAATGTTAGAAAATTATCAGATCTAACTTGCACTAGGAGTCAGGCCTAATTACTGAAAGACTCTTTGAGTCTGGTCAGGTGAGTCAGACGAGGGCTTTGCCATTTCATGTTTCTTGGGTGATTTTGAGTAGGGCCGTGCCCAGGGGCAGAGAAAACTCTCTGCACAAATCCAGATCACTTTCCTGTGGCTCTGGGCTGCACTTAGCTGCCCTGTGTTGAGCGTCTGCGAGGGAGGTCTGGCTGAGTCACCCTGCACCGCCTTGGAGTTGGTGGAGAGTTGGAGCCTCTTAGGCGCTGCTGGCCCTGCCCCCAGCGGCCCCGGCAGGGTCCCTTTCCAGCAGGTGTCCCGGTGTGCGCAGGAAGGAGCACCATTCTGCCCTGGAGAGGCGCTGGGCGAAGGAGCGGAGGAGAGAACAGGTCCTTGCCACTGACGCTCTGTGGGAGCAAGCAGTACTTGCCCCGAACCAAAATGAGTCACGACTCACATTTTTCTTCTCTTCCCTTCTCCTAGAATTTCCCTCCTTGCCAGACTTCCTTGAACAAACAGCCCTTTATGGCCCACTTTACCCACTTGACTGGCACAGTCTCCTTTATAGCTCCGTGGCCTGCGGGCCATCTCCCTGCTAGGTAGAGACCTCACAAAGGGCCTGCACCTAAAGAGTGAGCTGTACACAAATAAAAACTGAAACTTAGGGCCGGACTCACTGTGGCGTGTTGTTTCTGGAAAGGTAGCACACGAAGCCGCAAACATTTCCACTGCAGTTGTGCACACTGGGTGCATTTTGCAACATACCTGTTCACTATTACTGCCACTCCTTCATCGCTAGCTGAAAAGTGTGCAGGTAGGTACGAGCACATGGACGGGATGGAAGTGGCAACAGGGTTAGGTGACAAGGATAGGGAGAAGGAGTGCATGCCGGTGAGTATATCAATTAAGTTCTCGGCATAACATAATAGTGCCTTTCATATGCTAAAGTCAAACTTTGGGTGTCTTCAAACTGTCTAGACAAGCACCTGCATATAAATAAATCCTCCCCTGGGGATCTCCCTGCAATTCGGATTCTGATTCAGTGGGTCAGAGTGGGGGGTCCCTGCTTTGGCTGGAGTACAGCGGCTCCAAAACTGCTGGAAGCTGGAGCTAATCCAGGGAGTCCTGAGCCTCCCTTTAGGCCACAGTTCCCCAAGGGCAGGGCTTGGGACGCATTAGTCTTCGTGTCTCCTGTACTGGGAGCAGTGCCTCGGACAGAATAGATGCTCAAGAAATACTTTTCCAACTGAACTGAAGAAGTTGCTGTCCCAGAGCCCATTTACTTTAGTGCCCTCAGGATGCAGGGGTGTGGTGGCCCACTGGCAGTCTCCATTTCTTCTTGTAGCCCAGCCTCGTTATCTGTCCCCAGCTGTCCCCAGCCGCCTGCAGACAGGAGGTGGTAGGTAGGCTGGCTCCCGTGGTGAGGAGTGGTGAGGAGTGATAGCCGGGGCCTGGAGCAAGGAAGGGGACAGGGTGCCTGCAGAGGGACGCAGGAGCCAGGGAGCCGCTGGGGCCTGGGGTGCCTCTGCCAAGTGGCAGGCAGCTGTGCCCATGGCAGGAGCTCCGTGTTGTGGGCCCACCTGCAGCTCGGTGCCTCAGTTTCCTCATTTGAACAATGGGGAAAGTAACAGGCCCCACTTGGCAGTCTGTTGGGAATATTAACGCTTTTGGAGCACAGAGTGAGAGCCCAGGAAACTCGAGCTGTGGCAGGGTTAGTGTATAACGGGCTAAGCGCCAGCCCTCAGGGAGGTTTCTCCTGGATGAAAGCCCCGTGCCTGAGGTTGCACAGAGACGCTTTGGTGCTTTGCTGGTGAAGGAGTAGGTAGGTGTAAACTGACATGCAAAGTGGCTCCTCCAGAAAGCTTAGGGTGGTGGAATGGGCTCAGGAGAGGTTGCTACTTGTTCCTCTTAGTCAGGAAATTCTTAATGGAAGAGGCGGATGTCAGGAGGTTTCTAATTAAGGGCGGATGAGGGGGAAGGTGAACCCAGCTTGGCGGTGCACTGCGGGGGTGGGCGTGGTGCTGCCAGGGGGTGAGGTTCCAGGGTCCCCTGCTCAGGCGCTTAAGCCAGGGTCCCCCTTAAGGGGAATAGCACCTGCTTGGGTGTGTGCTGGGGGTGGGGGGGGGGGTTAAGCTTCCTTGAGGTTTACTTATGTTGGTTCTTACCAATCTTTGGAATGGGCGGCTAAGGGTAGTGAGAGTGCCCGGACATGGTTCCCAACACCTCTAGCACGCAGGCGTGCTATGCGGGGGGGCTGGGGGGGACAGGTGTGACTTGAATATTCAGGAAACACCTTGGCTGTGTTGTACCCATTCAGTTCAAGGATCTCTGCCTAGCATGTTTGCATAGGGAAATTTAAAGTAAGAAAGGAGGACAAAGTAGATCGTCTCTCAAGAGGCTCTGAAGTAGTGTTCAGCTTCTCCAAGCCTTTTACTGCAGAGTCCTCTGAAAGTCTCTGATCTGAGTGGTTTCCTTGTACCTTCTAACAGGGCAAAAAAAGAAGCAGGAAGCAATGAGAATGGAATGTCATTAAATTCAGTCGTATGTGGGTTTTATTTTTGATGTGTTGTCTGGTTCATTATCTCGTAAACTCATTAGAAGGCTTATGGTTAAATAGAATATAGACATGTCATTTACCTTCCTTTTCAAAACCTGGGACTTTCGATCACTTTGGTCAAGTGTGAGCCAAGACTGGAGCTTCTAGGGCAGGCTCTGGTTGGCGGTGGGGATGCCCTTTGGTGGCTTTTGAATTTTGCACCACGGACATGTTGCCTTTATGAAAATCCAATCGTGGCATTGTTTCTTTGGGAAAATCAGAGTCAGTTTTCATGGTACCTTTTGCAGGAATGTAGAAGGTAGGATATAATCTCCTTTTTTGTACTTTTCAGTCTCTATAAATTTGTGTATCATTTATTCGTCTCACCAGGCGCTATGATTAGGAGCACATTACATGGGTGAAACTCTGCAGGTGCCCAGGGAATAATGGTTCTGCTTTACAGCACTCGGCACCTTGCTGGGGAGGGACAGTTAAAGAGATGGGCCTGATTGTTAGGCGAAGCTGCCTGGCAAGGAAACTAAGACATCTTTCAAGGTGTGTGAAAAGGCCTGTGAGGGAGAAGCTTCTGCCATTCACGGAAGGTGTGCTTTCCACGCGTGTTTACGGAGTGTCTGGGCGTGAAGAGCACGATTTGGATGAGCTGTCACGCAGTGGAGTGCATTTGGGAAGTGAGTGGTTAGGTGGGGAGGCAGCGTGGTGCGGGAATCCCCACTTGTAACAGGGCTCGAAGGGATGTTAAAGCTTGAGAGTCTAGAGGCGTCCCCTCTGCCGTCCCTGCTGCCCCTCCGGTCCTCCTGGGGACTTGGCGCACCCCCTCCACGCTCAAAGCGAGGCGGTTCCAGGATGCGCCTCCCCTACGACAGCCTGGGCGTGGACAGACCTCCACGCCACCAGCTTGGCCGTGGACTAAGGACGTGGTCCTGGGCAGGACACAGGTGCGCGGGGCCACATTTTCTGCTTTAGGGTTTGAAGGAGACTGTATCAGGATACTGCTGTCTCTGGGGTTTCCAGCCTTGAACAGGAAGTCAGTGACATTTCGTGATTATGCCTCCACCAAAGAGCTCCGCACGTTTTGGCGTCCATACCACGAAAGCAGGTGTTGAGTGGGAACAACAGTGATCAGACGTAGCAGAAACAGAAGGTCCGGTGTTAGGACAGTGACAAAGGTCTTGAGTGCAAAGGATCACTCTGTGTTAGCCCAGAAATGTCGAGCGGGGACAGTGGGGCAACCAGAAGCACCTGGTACCAGCACCCACGTGGTCTACCCGATTCGGGCCTCCTCAAAGGAGCACTGCAGGGAGCTTCTGCAGTTGGGAATACTCTGTTTCTCCAGTGCAGCTCTGGAGCGAGTGAGCTGTCCCAGACCAGGCATTTCGAGGTCTGGTGAGACTCGAGTGGACACTTATCCGTTTGCGACGGGAGCAGCCGTTTCCTACTGCCCAGTCTGTGGCCGCCGTGTCCTGTTGTGTGGGGCATCGCTGCTGGAGGTTTGGAATGTCAGGATAGGCCATGAGAAGTTTCAGTCCCAAACTATCTCACCAGGGAGGAAGTCTGAGAGAGGTTATTTTTCAAAAGGATTAGCCAGCCGTACACATAAAAATGTATACAGCCCTCATCAAAGGAAAGGGACGCAGCTTGAATTTAGGATGGAGCACTTCCACGGCAGCGGCCCGGCCCAGCGGAAGCTCCGTGTCGGGATATCTAGGAAGAGCTGTCTTTTGCTGAAATGTTTCTTTTGGGAAATCCTCCACAGTGTTCTAGCTTCTGCCTCTCCCCCTCCCTCCTGAGAAACATACTTTTCCCTACAGGAGTCAAGATAAAAGCAATATTATTAAAGGAAGAGAGAGAGAGTTCATTCTTGCCTGTTGCCAAGTACCTCGTGCGGAGAGAAGGGCAGGGTGTGCCCAAGGAAGCCTCGGGTCTGAGGACGAGAGAACTCCTGAGAGTTGGCTGCCTTGGACGGGCTGCGACAGGGAACCAGGGTATGGAAGGATCACTTTTGCAGCACTAGTGGATCCTTAGCAGGCACGGAGTGCTCGGAGTACCTGGCGCAGGGTGGGAGGCTGTCCAGGGTGCCCACCGTTGACCCTGTAGGTCACGGCGTCCTTTCCAGGAAGAAATGGCAATTCGGAGTGGGGTCGTGCCAGATTTGCATTTTTTTCAGCAGGCCTTGCAGTGGCTCCTCAGCCTTGGCTGGACTCCTGGGTGGATTCAGATGGTGGGACCCCGAGACGTTTTGCCGGACGTCCCGTAGATTTGCTTTAGTGGACGCGATCTGGCTGATGACCTTATTCAGTCATCTGCAGTTGACCTTATTCACACATGCAGATGTGAGTATATGAAAATAACACGCCCTTGCATTGAACAGTGCTCACTCAGCTGTGCCACCGGGTTCACGTAAGGTTCGCCGGAGGACAAAGGATGGCGGAGAGTCAAATTTGCAAAGAAGACTTCAGTTGTACAGTCCAAGTTCAGATGTCTTAAATATCTGCTCTGTGGACAGAAATCCAATAAGGATTGTGTCACAGAAGAGGGGAAATGTTGGTTTGCCAGCCCCAAAGAAACCTTGGCTTTCACTCGGGGTGGTGGAGAGTCCTCAAAGGGTGGGCTGAAAGATTTGAGAGATGGGGAGCGAGACACGTGATCAGAGTTCCAAACTGCTGCAGGCCACAGTGAGGCGGTCCACGGCCTTACCAGCCGGCTCTGGGAGTCACCACCTGCTCCTTGTCGGGCTTGCCAATGTTTTAGAGTAAATAAAAAATGAATCGGACCTTCCGCAGCTGGTAACAGACTGAGTGAACCAGGAGGGGAGAAGGACAGGGAGGCGGGCTGCAGAAGGACGTCGTTACCCGTGGTCACCCAGCACAGCACACGGGGCCAGCCGGGTTTGCGGTTTATCACAGATCTTTTGACAATGTGATCAGGGGACATAGTGTCCCCACAGACAGGATACTTGGCCAGAGTAGACTAAGTGTCACCAAGATATTATTTCTTATGATCATAGCTCTCCAAATACAGGTTTGGTGGCATTTCAGAGAGGAGCAGGACAAACTCGGTGCCAAGATGCCCATCAGAGTCATCTGTTTGCATTCTGTTGTCACCGGGATACAAGCTGCAGTCCCAAGGTGGACACAGCCTTCTTGTCTGATTTAGGAGCCCCCTCTTGGAACCAAATTCCAGATTTTCCTCCTCTCTCCAGTGTGTCTCTTCGAGCTGTGCCCCCCCCCCCGTCCCCCTCAACCCGCCTCCGTAGTTAGGACTTCATAGAGCCACATGCCCAGGGGACACTGCTCCCCTGCAGTCAGCGTCACAGCTCCTGCACCAGGCACCTCGCTTCCCCCACAGCTTCCCCCACCCCCAGCAGGGTTCTTGGAGCTGGCTCGTGCATTTGGCTCCAACGGTGGGAGCCTGTGGGATCTGGCCCCTGCCCTGGCTGACCCTGACCCCGCTGAGTGGGAGTTCGGAGTTGGAGCTGGATTCCTGCCAGGCCGCTGGCCGGAGCAGGGGAACCCAAGACGCGAGAGGAGGTGGCCGCCAGATGCAGAGAAAGGCAGCCTGAGCCCCGACCGTCACGTTCACTGTGTCTTTTGCCAAATCGTGTCGCAGTTAAAGAAGACCACGTTATGTGTGGAATTTTATTTGAAGTCGGCAATTGACCTTGTGTTTCACTCTGGGTAAAGCAATTTTTGAAGTTTTATGTTGGTATTTAGATTTAGGTAGTAAAATAAGGCAGCAGTGGGGGTGATGGGCTGGGACAGGGCTCCCCTGACCTAGCGCTACCTGGGCGGGAGGGGGAGGGGCAGGGGTGGTGGCGCCAGCCAGACCTGGGTTCCAGCCTTGTCTCAGGTGCTGACTGGGTGTAGGAACCTGCTCAACCAGCTCTGGAAGTTGGGCCTTCTTCCTCTGTCCACCCTTCACATGCCACCTTCCAGAGTGTCTGGGACCGAGGGGATAGCTGGCTAGTTCTCAGCATAGTGCTCACACACAGCTGGGCAGTAGAGATTAGTTCCCTTTTTTATTCCTCCTCATTCTTTGATTTCCTTTTTAATGGCACTAGAGATGGTGCACCTGTTGTCCAGAAAGCCCACAGAGCGCTCGTCTAACAAGGCTCCTCACTAAATGAGCAGACAAGGTGGAACCTCCATACGGCCCAGAACATCCTGTTCCCTTCCTTCTCCATCTTTCTGCAGTTCCATGGAGGTTTGATTTGAAGTTGGCATGTCGGTGCCAGCCTTTAGAAAGCAGGGAGAATGTGTGACCCCGGGAAGCAAGGATGTAATGCGAGTGACTGGTTCCCAATTTTAAGGTCATGCAAGTTTTGTTAAGTAGTCCCCTCCTGTTGGAAAGTGGGTCCGTGTCTCATCTGGGAAAGGTGCGAGGTTCTCTCTGCCTGTGGAAGGCTTTACTTTTCTTGATGACTCCACCGTTCCCATGGGTTAAGCTCTTTTTTTCACGGGAGCACTAGGCAACATTAAGCAGTAATGATATTTAGTGAAAATTAATAAAAAATGAATCCTTAGTTCTGAACGGAACTAATATAGGCTGATAGGTCCTTCCTTGGAAGTTGCAAGGCATTGGCAGATGGCCAAGACAGACATCCAGTGTCCCTCAAGCAAGGACAGAAATGTATTTCTTTGGGCCAAGTTTGAAAAAATTAGTACTATGCTGAGAATATAGACTATATTTAGAACTGAAACTTTTCAGACATTGGTATGAAAAAAACCTTTGTTTTTTGTTTGTACATTTGCTTTTAGCTTAATTCTTAATTATATCATAAAATACCTAAAAGTTTAGGGGCAAAGGTATGGCATGTTTGTTTTATGCTGAGAAGTAATAGTTAATAGCAAAAGCTAAACACACCTTTCATTTGTCTAGGCTCCATTTATTTGTAAATTCTAAATTCGGGCTCTTTAGCAGAATGGAAAATCCACAGAAGCTGAACAAATGAAGGTTTCGTTTTAAAAATTCAGAATATACTGGGGATTTATCGTGCGTTATAAGCAGTATACAGTGCTCTTCTTAAAATATATGTCTTTTTTTTTTCCTTCTGGAGTTTATTGTTTTGATAAGGCGACCCTGGGAATTCTTCCAGCACAGATCAAGAGAAATTGGCACTGTGTCGCACACTACTTTTATGTATAAATAAGAAAATCATGGTGTTCTTAGATGTTTGTTTGATTAAATGCTCTTGTAACTAAAGACCAGTTACAACGGTTACACAAAGGAGCACAAAAAAAAATGAATTCTGAACAAGATTTGCTTTAGTTTGGGAGGTGGTAGCCTTTCTTCTCTGCTTAATTTATGTGAACCTTAACATGTGCTTCGTTAGGTAGAATAGCAGGTGTTTTTGTGCATTTGTTTGGTTTAGGCCCAGCACAGATACTTGTGATTTGTACTATAAATAATCCTCAGCTGACAGATTGTTTAAAGAGTAAAGAATATTAGCTGCTGTGATGAGAGTGCTACGAAATGTTAAGATTTAGCCTAGACTTTTTGTTTTCAATTATGATGTGAGATTTCAAATTTCAAAACAGGCTCTTTGGGAAATACAGCATTCATTCACTTATTCATTCATTCGACAAATAACGGTTGAGTTCCTACAGGTGGGTAGCACTGAGTTAACCAAAGTACCTGCCCTTGTGGTTCTACAGATAGTGTGATAACACAGGCAATTCCCCATTTCCTTGTGTTTAAGCAAACTAGAGAGAATGGCAGATTCTTAGCACCCATTTCTGTTGTTTTGTAAGCTAAGCTCCTGCTATAATACGACAACTGCCTCTTTCTTGAATTAGGCAATCAGGTGATCTGTTCTCAGTTCTCACCCTGTGTTGTGTCTCTGAAATATTCAATGTGATTGGCCATTCCCTTTTTTTACAGATTCTCTCCTTGTCTGGTTCTGTTGAAGGAGACTTCCTTGGTGCATAGCCCGTGAGAGGGCTTGTCAAATAAGAGGGTCCTTATTACCAGCTAGGTCTGCAGAGACGTGGTCTGCGAAAGTCAGGGCTCGTGGTCTGGGCCTGGGAAGGTGCTGGGCTGACCACGCCAAGCTGGGGTTGTCAGATTTAGCAGTAAAAACACTGGATGTCTGGTTGAATTTGAATTCTAGATGAGCAGTGGCTACATTTTTAGTGTAACTTCTGCTACCATAAAATTATCTGTTGGCAATAATTTGGGACACACTGTGATACATTTTTGGAGCATAGTTTCATTAAAAAATTGTCATTCACTTGAAATTGAGATTTCACGGGGCCTGTCCTGCATTTGATCTGGCATCTCTGTGCTAAGCTGCTGTCAGGACGCGCCCGGTTTGGCTCCTAGCGTGGTGTAGACCTCTCACGGGAGACACGTGGAGTCAGACACTCCTTGGCTCCAGAGAAGTCCATCTGCCTTTGGGCTCCTTAAATTTCTCTTCCCCTCATTAGTGTGACACTTCCTACTTCCGGCTTCCAGAGCGTAGATATTCCCCACGATTCTGTTGACAGCCTCCTTCCCTCTCGGGGAGCCTGGCAGCACTTGTCTCTGGGTGGGTGGGGGGGGCACATCCAGAGCCTCACATAACCCAGCCTCTTGCCAGATATTTCCATCTGTTCTGCTGGACACGGGACCTGTGGCAGCACTTTCTTGATCTGAGGGTTTTTGGACTCTAATTGACGAATATAAATATTTTATCCAAAATATGTCATTGCTGATGAATTTTTGATGAAAATATAGTATTTTCCTGAGTGAACTTGTAAGTCAGTAAGTTTTTAGAGCATACGTAGATAAACCATTTAAAGTTTTCATTCTTTTTGAAATTTTTCTCACCGGGGTAGATTATTTTCCATTTAAATTTTCAAGAAAGGTTTTCTGCATTTACCAGCCAGTTTGTCCCTAGCAGATTTGACTGATTTTTTAGCTTCTGCCACTATTTCTTTTGTTTGTACCACTTACTCCTTCTAAGTCCAATTTGCAGATTTAAGTTTTTGCCATGCGGGAGTTGGCCTTTGCAGCTGTGCGTGCTGGCCGGCGTGGTTGGTGTGGTCGGATGGCTGGGGTCCCAGCCAGATGGGAATCCGGGGTTACCCTCGCTGACCAGCACTGGTCTATCGTGTTTCGCATCCCTGACTTTTATACGCTTCCGGTCACTTTGTAGATTATCAACCAGAGAAGAGAGTGGCTGGTGGGGTCCAAGCAGCAGGGCCAGAGTGACTCGGATCTTATCCTCACCTCAGACTCAGTGCTGACAAGTCCAGACTTTGCATTTCTTCCAGTCATCCAGGCTGGAGATTTTAGTTACCTGGGGCTCATTCTCTCTCTTGCCCCTCGTGGTTAGTAACTAATCTAATCGCATCCGACCAACCCTTCCCACCCCCACCCGTCACGTGGTCTTCTTCCTTGTCGTTCTCGTCCCGCATCCTAGCACTGCGACTCGTGAGTGGTTGTTTTCTGACCCTCTCCACCCTCCATCTTTCTGACGTCCTCCTGAGTGGTCTCTGTACCTTTTTGTAAATGTCTTTTCCCTGCTAAATTACGAGCCCCTCTAGGGCAGGGACCTTGCCTGTCCCTTTATGTGCCACCGCTGTTCCTAACGGTGTGGGCATGGAGTAGAAAACCCAGCGAGTGACTCTGGAGTGAAGGATCCCGGCTCTGCCCCAGGGGCCTGGGGGCCTGTGCTCTCCCCTGGGCTTCCTGGGCATGATGTCACTTGGAGTGAGACCAGGTGGCCCAGACAGTGTGCTGAGCTTGGGGCCGTGCTCCAGTCCCCGCAGGCATCCACCAGCACGTCCCTGCCACCTGCCTCTTGGGGCCCATGTTGCTCACGCCACGGGCAGCCAGTCTGGGCTGGGCACCTCCCTGGCTGCCAGCCGTCGGGCATGCTTCCCGGTGACATTTCACTTTGACCTTTCCTTTAAAGAAGGTTTTTGAAGCAACATGGTACGTGGAAAGGTCAATAAAGAAGAGTGGATGATACGTCCCCAGATATGTAAGTTAAAAGGCAGGAAGCAGGCTGCTTAATATAAGCAGGTCGGAGGGGAGGGGCAAAACAGAAAATGCTCTTGAAACAATTCTTTAATCATTTGTCTTTAGAAACGTAAAGCAGGACATGGAAGACAAACATTTTCATTCAATGTATACACAGTTTGCAAAACAAATAACTGGGCTTTGTGAGTGCCCAGACCTCCTAGAAGGAGGAAAGGCATTCTTTTCCCTCCTGAGTTCAGAGGGGAAGAAATTGGAGAAGCCCCCCGCTGGTGCACAGGTAAATCAAAAACATTTCATTTTCTTAGTGAAACTTAATGCTTCCAAATTTGGCCCAGAAGCCAAACTGAGAAGATAAGGCCTCAGGGTGGAGCGGTGTCTTCCGTAGAGGCACAACCCCAGGGGGGATTGCCGTCGTTTTGCTGAGCGTGGGAATGGCAGGCACTGAGATTCAGAAAGGCCACGGTCATAGCCAGCACCTCTGCAGCTCACGGTCACAAATGGCAAAGGGCTTTGGTTGTTAGTGCTACGGAAATCGGGACATTTAGATATTTAAAAATTAAAATCACTAGGTAAAAATTCAGTCCTATGTTACGCTTTTACCATGTCCTCATGTTGCTTAGGTTTGTATTATAATAGTTTTAAGTCAGTATTAATATTTCTGGGCAACAGCCCTCAAATCTTCCACCCTCTGAATTAATAAGGCAGATGGGAATAAATCAAACAGTAACCTCATTTTTTTTTCTAAGCTGTATATTTGCTTAGTGCTATGTGTCGATTACAAAATACCTTCATATGATGAACTCACAGTTGTCCTTTTGGGTATGTCATCTTCATAGCACTTTATACGTCGGCGACAGATAAGATCTCTTATAGATCAGGAAACTGATGATAATACAGCTAACATGTAACACGTACTATGTGCCAGTGCTCCACAGCACTTGATATACGTTAATTTATTTAAACCTCGTCTTGCAGAGCAGGAAAAGGAAGCTCAAAGAAATTAGGTAACATGCCTCTCTGTCCCTTGATCCCGACAGTAGGAACAAGGTAAGAATGGGGTGGGGTGAGGGTGTCACGATCCCAGTTTCAGATGACAAACCTTAAACAGAGATGCAGAGCGGCTTGCTGAAGACCACACAGCCAGGGGCAGGCAGGCCTTCTGACTCCCCAGTGAGCACGTGTGAGATGGGACGTGGGGCATGATTTCCCGTTGCGAGCTGCCAGGCCTTCCCACCCAGGCACGCCTCGGGCCATGGCTTCCTCTTCCGGGCAGAGCACAGAGGAGGTTCAGGAGAGGGCCCGCTGCTCCCAGCACGGCAGCGTGTCATTTCACGCTGTGGGAACAGGAACGGACCTGCCCAGGACGCACGCTCGGGTGGGGAGCTGTAGGCAGGTGCACCTCGTTGGCTGACCCAGGCAGTGTGATCCTGTGGGTGAGGCCGGATCCTGTGGGTGAGGCCGCCAGGGAGCTCCTGTGACTGGGACATGGGTGGACAGACTAGTGGCTGCCTCCGTGTGTCTGCCAGTTGGGTCTGGCCTTCCCCGGTGGCGGGTCCCAAGGGGCCACTGGCCGGATGAAAGAGCTTGGGGATGTGCCCCGCTCAGCCTGGCAGAGCTGTGACAAGCACTGCTGAGACTCTTTGAGGTTCAGTTTTCTCATTTATGAAATGAGGATGGATTGTTGATTTTCTGGGTAAAAGACCTGGGTCTTTCTAGGTGAAAGACCTAGCAGCGTATGGGCATTGTGCCCGGTACTCAGATATTATTACATTAAATTGAAGAATTTTTTAAAAAAAAATTTTGTCTTGGGCCAGGCTCAGTGGCTTACGCCTGTCATCCTAGCAGTCTGGGAGGCCAAGGCGGGAGAATCGCTTGAGTTCAGGAGTTCCAGACCAGCCCGAGCAAGAGCGAGACCCTGTCCCTACAGAAAATGTAAAAATTAGCTGGGTGTGGGAGTGCGCGCCTGTAGTCCCAGCTACTCGGGAGGCGGAGGCAGGAGGATCGCTTGAGCCCAGGAGTTTGAGGTTGCTGTGAGCAAGGCTGATGCAACTGCACTCCAGCCTGGACGACAGCATGAGACCCTGTCTTAAAAAAAAAATTTTGTTTTGGTAGTGCAGTGTGGTGTTGTAACTGATCATTAGACTCTCTCTGGGTATTTTTGAGACTGGGGTGGTGGTTATTCGTCTCGTGTAGCTTAGGAGTGGCTCACTTTGGAGGGAGGAGCGGCTCACTTTGGAGGCTGTCATATGATTATTCCAGGCCCCCACCAGCTGTGAGCTCATGTGGCCCCTGCTCTTGGAGTGGGCCTAGAACCTGCGTTCTGGGAGTTGGCATCAGTAGCCGCAGACTCAGAGCTCCCTGCCCCCAAGGCTGTAGCCATCACGGGCCCTGCAGGGAACAGAGGGTGGTCTCATGTAGGCAATTTGAGGTGAGTTTAATGAAGTGACTCTTTACAAGGGCAGGGCGGGGTGTTAGCAGCCTGTAGTGGGAGGGGCCCTGAGCACCCCTAGCCGCTAGGCCTGCAGGGAAGGCAGGGTGTGGTGACCACAGCTGGCTGTGTGCAGGGGCAGACGGCCCTAGCACAGAAGGTCTTGACTCACCATCCTCCTCCCGCCCGGAGAGCTCAGCATGCACAGGGGTGGGCTTGCTAGTGGGGACGAGTGGAGAGCGGCTTTGGGGGAAAACAGGATGTGATTTCAGGCGTGGGACACAGTGCCAGGTGCCCTCGGTTGAGCTGAAGACAAAAACAAGTTAGATGAGTTGTGCAGCCCCACATTTTTGTCTGCCTTAGACAGACTCAGTCCTTAAGATACACTGAATGATTGGACAGAGACCCATTCTGAAAGCTTAGCAGCAGGTGGCTTCTTTGGTAAATCTTCCTTCACTTACTTGGAAGCCCGGAGACCTGTGTTCGTGTGCTTCTAGGTTGTTCAGTGTACTTGGACTTGAGCTGTGATAAAATAAAGGTATAGCCTAGTTCAGGGCTTTGCAAACGGGTTCTGTAACGGGCCAGATAATATTTAGGCTTTGGGAGCCACACGTGGTCTCTGCTGCACAGTCATCGTCACCTTCTTTTTCTTCAGTCTCTTCCTCTCCTTCCCTTTCCCCATTTTTTAAAAAATACAACCTTTTAAAAATAAAAGCCATTCTTATGGTAGACATACAAATGGTCCAGGCACCATGTTTGGAAGCTCCTGGGCTGGGGTGTGTGTCGTTCCCCTGCATGAACTCTGTTGCAAGATGATTTGAGGAAAAGCACAAATGAACATTTTTGCTCCGATAGTACGTTAAGTCCTAATGTGTATCACAAATAAATCGATAACTGACAGCTCAAGAGCTCACCCCGTCAGGCCGTCTCTGGGAGGGTCCCTGCAGGAAACAACTGGCTGCCTTGGACGGGGCAGGGGAGGTGAGTTTACCGTCCAATTCCAGGTAATTTTGGTGGTGCTCCATTTGTGAGAGTAATACATAGTTTTTTAAAAAAATTTTTGTTTAAATTATAAAAAGGTGGATTCCTTCCGGGAAAAAGTATTGTGAATGACAGTGTCCACGCCGCTCGGGCAGAGCAAAAGGTCCCGAAGGTGGCCTGGGACGGACTGTGGCTTGGAAGGGACTTGATCGTCTCACTCCTCCCCAACACCACACGCCCTGATCACCCCACGTCCCGACTGTAGCGGTTGGGACTGTTGCACACAAATGAAGATGTTCCTGGTTCCCCGAGAAGAAACTCTGTAAGTTCCGAGGGGAAAGCCAAAGGGCAGAGCCATTTTCCGTGGAGTTCCTACGGACAGAACGCCAGGCATGTGGGCAGGTGTGGTCCCCCAGGAGGGAGCTATTTGGAGCCATAAACCACTCCCCAAAGGCAGGGCCCCGCGTCCCCACCTGCGGGCACATTACCTGCCCCTGACCGTGTGGCTGTGTGGGACTGCCATGGCACAGCTGGGGATTTAGCCCCAGAAGAATGAATTAAGTCCATAAAAGCAGGGCAGAAATTCAGAGGCCAAGGCTTGCACGTGCTTGTTCAACTCCCCTTAGCGGTTGCCGGCTGGCGGTCTCCCTGCTCTGAACCTGCTCTCGCGGGCTCCCGGCCGCACGCGAGGCTCATTTGTCTTTACGGGCTTCTTTAGAGCCGCCGCACCATCAGGGCACGGCCGTGGGAGTGACACACCCGCCTGCAAGGAGTTGTGCCTGGCAGCTCGTCAGTGCCCAGGAGCGTGGCAGGAAGGCATCTGTCAGGCGTGGCTTGGCAGCCAAAAGGCTGCGACCAAGCCCTGTGAGCATTCTGAACACTCAGGGTGGGAAATATCCCCAAATTTGCCTCCAGCTCACTGAGCTGGGCATGTCTTTTCCCAGCCTCGAGGGTGACTGACTTGTTGTGGTAGCTCGCCTTGATGGCCTCAGGACACACCGTGCTGGGCTAAGAGACTTTGTTCCATTTCTACTCTCTGGTGACCTTTTACTTTCTTCTCTTTACTTATTCAAGCCATTCCTTTTCTCTGAGATCCTGGACCACATGCACATGCAGAGGGAGCGGGGGTCCCTCCCTCCTGCACCCTGTTCTTGAGCTAGAAGCTTAGACACGATGTAGATTGCATTATTTAAACCAAGAAGTGCTGCAATCTTCCCCAATTTTATTATTCTGTGCCCTGTCACCGTGAAATGTTTAAGCTACGCATTAAAATTGGAGCTTGTGTTTTCAGTGTCACAGAACAACAGAAGATGAGGCGGCATTTGTGGGGAGATTTTATCAAATTGGAGCTAATTGCACGTTTGTGAAACTCTTCAAAGCAAAATGACTGCTACGTATAATAAATGGCTCGTGCGAGTGGAGTGGTGGAGAGCCTCTTACCGACTGCAGCCTGAGCCGTGATTATTGATTTTGGGGGGCGGGGTGAGGTGGTAGAGTATTAATTTGAAGCAGAATGAAGTCTGTGGATAAAGGTGCTGCTTTAGCAACTGAATTCGTGTAGAAGTTGGTGCGTCTGCATGTCCCGGTGGGTAGGAAAACTGTTAATACTGGGGTCTCTTGTGGACTGGGCTCCTCTTAGCTTTTTTGTTTTTTAAAAAAACAGCTTTATTAAGTCCAGTTTACATGTTATAAAGTTCACCCATTGAAAGTATAAATTCAGTGGTTTTTAGTAAATTCACAGGGTTATGCAATTTTGGAACGTATTCAACACCCCTAAAAGGAAATGCTTACCCATTGGCAGTCATTCCCCACCCCCACCCCAGCCACTAGTCTCCTGTCTGCCTCTGTTCTGGACATTTCACGTAAATGGAATCACACAGCGTGTGACCTTTTATGCCTGGCTCCTCTCACCTGGCTTCATGCTTTCAAGGTTTGTCCATGTTGTAGCAAGTGCCAGTGCATCATTGCTTCTTATGGCTGAATAATATTCCGCAGTCTAAATGGTACCATGTTTAGTTTATCCATTCATCAGCTGGTGGACATTTGGGTTGTCCCCACATTTTGGCTATTATGGATAGTGGTAAGAACATTTGTGCACAGTGTTCGTGTGGATGCTTGCTTTCATTTATCTTGGGTATATACCTAGGAGTGGAATGATTGGGCCATGTTATTCCTCTGTGCTTAACTTTTTGAGGAGTCTTTTTAGCTGTTTTGTTTGTTTTGAATTGTAAGCATTTTCTAATTGTGGCAAAATGCACATAACAAAATTTGCCATCTTAGCCATTTTTAAGTGTATAGTTCAATGGCATTAAGGACGTTGACGTTGTTGTATGACCATCACTGCCATCCTCCTCCTAGGTTTTGATGAAACTATCCACACCGTCTCTTGGGCACTAGAAAAGGGAAGTAACTTTGGCTTTGACTTGGCAAAGAAGTGGGTTAATAATGAGCAAACTCACTGTATTGGGAGATATGAGGGTCTACGGAGATGGTTCTTTGCTGCTTTAAAAAATGTTGAGTGATTATAGAATGTCTTTTTTCCCTTTGGGTAGATGTTCAGTAGTGGGATTGCTGGATCAAATGGTGTTTCTATTTTTAGTTCTTTGAGAAAAAGACATCTGCACTCGAATGTTTATGGCAGCACAATTCACAATTGCAAAGATGTGGAAACAACCCAAGTGCTCATTGATACATGAGTGGAGTAGTAAAATAAGGTGTATGTATACTATGGAATACTACTCAACTATAAATAAAAAAGGTAAACTAGCACCTCTTATTATCCTGGATAGAGTTGGAGACCATCCTTCAAAGTGAGGTATCGCAAGAATGGAAAAACAGGCGCCACATGTACTCACCATCAAATCGGTACTAACTGATCAACACTAAGGTGCTCACATTGAAGTAATATTCATTGGTCAGGTGGGAGGGGGGCGGTTGGAGTGAGTAAACTCACAACTAATGGGTGCTTAGCACACTGTATGGGGGAAGGGCACGCTTGTAACTCTGGCTTGGGGGAGGCAAAGGTATTATATGTAACCAAAATGTTTGTACCCCCATAATATTCTGAAATTTAAAAAAATAAATTAATTAAATAAAAATGTTGGGTGAGAGGCGTGGGGGTGGGGCGACTTGGAAGAAGGAAGGGTGTGAAGTGGGCTGCTGTCTGCGTCCTGGGAGAGGGGCCACTGGGCACGTTCTAGGGACAGCACCCTTCCCAGACATTTCTCCAGGCCACAGGTAAGTAGGTGCACAGGAAGCTTACTTTCCCGGGGGGACCTGTAGGTTCCTAGGTCCATGTGGGCCCTGGCAGGTAGCACAGGGAATCCTGAGTATAAGGACTTTGGACTGTATTTACTGAGTCACGAGAGAGTGCACAGGTGTGGGGCCAGTGTGTGTGTGTGTTTTGTGTGTGTGTGTGTGTGTGTGTGTGTGTTTAGGGGAAAGCACCATAGAGCTGGAAGAGGTCCTGCAGAAGGTTGGCCCAGACTGCTGGCTTCAGGGTCTGACTGCAGCTCCCTCAACCCCACCCCGTGGGAGGCTGTTGCCCTTGAGTTCTTTGGACCGTTTGTGCTCCCAGGAATGCCAGCCTCAGTCTCCCCGCAGGACGCCAAGCCGGCCTGTGGGTCCCACCCTGAAGCTCCCCCAGACCTCCCTCCTCTCTCTGCAGCTCGTTTTGCGGTCGCCCTGCTGTGTTTGTACTCGCTGCACTCCTGTGCTCTCGTGAGCAGCTCTCTTGCCTTCTTCTCAGTCACAAGGTCACTTCCTCACTGGCAGAGTTTGTGTTTTATACTCTTTTTGGTTAAGTCACTGGCAGAGAGAAACGTGAAATGTCCAAATTCAGGATGGGCGGCACAGTCTACGCAAGCAGCTCGTTAATGAGATAATGCTTTTAAAATATTGACAAACTGTGTAATTAAGAGCTGATTCTTTGCACATCAAACAGTTCTTCACATATACTAGAGGATTTCTTTAAATAGCAGCTCCCCCTGGCTGCGTTTGTCTATGTGTGTAGCTCATTTGCTATTTGGCAGAGAAATTTCGGAATGCCGGCGAAGAGCCAGTGCGGTCAAAAAACGGAATTGAAACAAAGAGCGAGTATTGCTGGAATTATGTCATTGATTCTGAGAAATTCTCCAAGGATGTATTGATTTCAAAAAGTGCTTGATATAGTTATATGCATAATACCAATTCATTTATTTTCTTCACCAATTCTGTGAACTTAGCAGTGGTTTCCTCATTGGAGAAGGGAGTATGTTGAGCAGGGATTGATAACGAAGTCTTCTCCAAAACCTAAGCCTCGTCCTGTTGCCTGACTGCATTTGCTAAGTGGGAGGATGGTCCTTGTGCCTCATTAACCGTCACTGTAATTTCATTGTGGCTGTTGCCCTGTAGGACGTATAAGTCTCGTGTAGAGTTCAGTACTGTGAAACATAGCGGACATTGGAGTGGGTTTAGGGTTAGACACGCCGAGGCTGGAGACTCACTTCATACCTGCTCTGTACACCCGGTTTTCCCGTGTGCAGCGGGCGTGGCAGCCGCATGACCTTCCGGGCTCGGCTTGGGTGACTGTTGAACGAGATCACACCCGGGCAGCGCCTTAGGTGGGGCGGGCACGGGCGCACGGCGGGCTCTTAACAGAAACGTGGCCTTTGTTGTCACTGTCACGGGGCCGTAACCGAGGGCAGGTGTGCACCGGTCGCTGGGCCAGAGGTACAGCTGCAGGATGGCAGGTGAGAGCGTGTCCCGTGGAGGCCGGGAAACGGCCAAGAGTGGATAATCGGCGGATTCTTCCGCGCCAGCCCTTCCTTGCCCCCGCTCGCCACTGTCCTCCTGCCCTGGTCTCCTCTTCCTTTTATGGTCTCAGGAGATCTCTGCATGAGATGGCCCGCTGGCCCCTGCTGACTCCCAGGACTTGGGATTTCGTTTTGCACGCTCTCAGGGGTGGAACACAGAGGCTCGCGGCGCATTGGCTGGCGGAGCGTCGCTGAGAGACAAGCTGCTGTCCCCCAGCGGACACTGCCTCTCTCCGATGAAAGAAGGCCTTCCCGCCGAGACACCAAGGTGCTGGCCTTTTCACCACAAGGGCCCTTTTTAATAGCGCAGCAACGGCGCACTAGTTTCAAAGTGTAGCTGTCTTTCCTGAGCGTCAGCGCCTCATCCGTGCAGTGGGGAGGGCGGTCGTGAGCACTGAGCAGCAGGGGACAGGCACTCGGCGTGGGGCGGCCACCCGGCAGTCCCGTGGCTTCCAACCGTCCTCTTCTCCTTGCCTCCCTCGGGGCGAAGGCGTCTCCAGCAAAGAGGACCCTGGTTAATACAAGGATCGTCTTCATCCACACTACGTCTTTTAATCTTTCACTTCTTTCCTTCCTCTGCTTGCCTCCTAGTCATTCTGTATCCCGGTTTGGGGGACATCAGGGATCCTCCAGGGATGTGATGACAAAGGTTTCGCTTTCTCGTGAACATGGTTCATGCTCATTTGCAGACATCATTTGTAATTTTAAAAATTATTATTTAAACAGTAAAATATTGAAGAGCCCCACTCAATTGCATCTGCAGGATGCGTTGCAGCCCACAGCTGCGCACAGCGAGGCGGGCTTTGTCCTTCCTGGCATGGTGGGTGATTCCTTGCCGAGGGAGCTGCCCTGTGCACTGCAGGGTGCTCAGCAGTATGTATCCCTGGCCTCTGCCTGCTAGCTGGCCACCCTCAAATCATAACAACCAAAAATGTCCCCAGACACTGCCACATGTGCCCTTGGGGGCAGAGTTACCCCGGTGAGGACCGCTGCACAGCAGCCGACAGAGCCCTCCCAGCCTCTCCCTCGGCCTCCTTTTTCTTGAGCCATTGCCAGATTTGCACGGATATGTCTCCTCACTGGCCTTTTGCAGCGCACACAGCCAGGAAGGAGTTGTCCACTTTTCCCAGAGTATCTTGCAGAGGAAGGATGAATCATGCAATTGGGAGCCGAGTGGTTTTTTTCTTCAGCGCAGAGCGGGCTGGAGTACTCTTCGTTATTGAAGGGCTGGGGGCAGGATAAATGTCTTGCTGTCATTTCCCTGACCACATTTCCTTTAGGGTCAGTAATCCCCCCTCCCCTAATTAAGTGCTGTGGGACCAAAAATGTCTATATAGATTGTGTAGTTTTTCAAACAGTGTTTACATGTAAATTTCTTTGCTTAGGGAGTAGTAGACAGAAACTGGTGCAGGTTCCAAATAAAAGTGGAATCAGGCCGGGCGCGGTGGCTCACGCCTGTAATCCTAGCACTCTGGGAGGCCGAGGTGGGCGGATTGCTCAAGGTCAGGAGTTCAAAACCAGCCTGAGCAAGACCCCATCTCTACTATAAAAATAGAAAGAAATTAATTGGCCAACTAATATATATATATAAAAAAAAAAAAAATTAGCCGGGCATGGTGGCGCATGCCTGTAGTCCCAGCTACTCGGGAGGCTGAGGCAGCAGGATTGCTCGAGCTCAGGAGTTTGAGGTTGCTGTGAGCTAGGCTGACGCCACGGCACTCACTCTAGCCTGGGCAACAAAGCGAGACTCTGTCTCAA
>VSMD01056805.1:0-19220 GCA_008750895.1 Mirza zaza | reverse complement strand
TTGCCCGGGCTAGAGTGCCATGGCATCAGCCTAGCTCACAGCAACCTCAAACTCCTGGGCTCAAGCGATCCTCCTGCCTCAGCCTCCCGAGTAGCTGGGACTACAGGCATGTGCCACCATGCCCGGCTAATTTTTTCTATATATTTTTAGTTGGCCAATTAATTTCTTTATATTTTTAGTAGAGACAGCGTCTCGCTCTTGCTCAGGCTGGTTTCGAACTCCTGACCTTGAACGATCCACCCGCCTCGGCCCCCCAGAGAGCTAGAAAATATCCATTTTGAATGCTATAAAGTTGATGTGAGCAATAAATAATATGTCGTATATGCAGTACCTATTCCCCTGTTTTAGTATTTTAAACACAGCCTGACATTGCTACGTCGCAGAAGATCATGACAAAACTGTGTCAGCGAGTGACTCACACACCGACTGGAGCACAACGAGGTGCCGTCCTCCCAGGAAAGCTGAGCCATGTGAGGACGCCTGGCAGCCCCATTCCCTCGACACCTGACCTGCTTCCTCTTTTGGCAGAGCCAGTGCTCTCTGGTGTAGACAGTGCTGGACAGGACCCTCCTGTCCCAGTGCGTGGGCCGTGGCAGGGGTGGTGGCAGAGCTGGATCAGAACAAGCATATTGTGTGAAGTACCTGAACAGGTGAGGACAGGCCACCTCCGCGGGGAGGGGAGAGGGGGTTTTTTTGTTTTGTTTTGTTTTTCTACTCAAAATCTTTGGAAGCATCTGTGGCTTAAGATTCTCTCCCCGCCCCATCACGGATGTCAGGGCCTTACTTAGCGTCTTCCTGCGAACGGAGAGCCGGAAAGTTCCGGTGGGCACGTGGGGCTGTGGCCCGAGGTCTGGAATGTCCCGCTGCCCTGGCTGCAGACACGATTCTCCTTCAACGCTGGGTTCGGAGGCCTCCGGCTTTCACGGAACGTGCGGGTCCGGCTTTCACGGAACGTGCGGGTCGGACTGGGCTACTCTGAGCCCAGCATTTGCATTTGCTGAGACATTCAAGGATCTTCCCGAAGTCAGTCCACTCCATAATCCTTAACCCCGTCGTTCCCAGGGGCCATCCCACGTGGGGACCACAGGCACCACGGATCCGGAGTCTCGCTCTCCGCTTGTGCAGGAGCCCTGGCCGGTCACCAGCGGCAACCTTAGACGTGGTCGTGGGGCACCGCCAGCCCCACCGTCCCCCTCTGAGCTCTGCCGTCCAGGGTCACACACTCCAGATGCCAGAGACAGATCAAAGGTTTCCTTGCTGCTAAATCCCGTTTAGGGGCGGCCATTGCAGGGTGCAGGGGTGAGGAGAGAGGCGATGAGGAGAGAGAGGAGGCAGGCAATGCGCATGCTCACCCCCCAAGCTGCCTCTGCTCAGAAGGGTTGCCGAGCGCCCCCATGGCCGTCCTGTCCCGGAAAGGAAGGTGCGTGCCCGCTGGGAGCAGCCTGCCTGGGCTGAGAAGAGAGAAGAATTGAACCACCGGTTCCCATCAGGGTTTTTTGCCTGTGACGTTAACTCCCTCCCACGTCTGGGCTGTGTGTGTCGGGGGCTCAGGTGGTGCCTCCTGCCTCTATGTCCCTGCGGGTCCCCGAAGCAGGAGGCAAGGTGCTAATGCTCTTGTCCGTGCTCGCAGGCGCTGGTCACCGCCCCACACCTCAGGCCGGCCCCGTGCAGCGGCCGCGGAGCCTGGGCAGGTGGGGCATCCGTGGCTGTGCCTGGCGGACATGGCTGGGGTAGCTGTCCCCGTGAGTGACCCCCAGTACCTCGCGGTGTACTAGACATGGGGCTGGCCCTCGGCAGGTGTTGCTCATGGTTTCCTGAGTCCATTAACAAATGGGGGCTTACGCGCGTGGTGGGGTGAGTTGACGGGTTCTCTGTTTTAGGACAGTCCATCCCTCTTTTGTTTCAGTGTCACAGGCAGCTGTGGAGCCCAGGCACAAAACCCCACCGGGGTCGTTGGCCGCGGTGGGCGGCACCGGGCAAGGTGTCCGGCCCATCCGCTTTTCTCTTGCGCAGGGTGCGTGCGTGTGTTTGGCGTCGGGGAGAGAAGCCGCCCTTTGTGTTGCAGCAGCTGCTAATCCAATTTTCCGGGCCAAAGGATAGTCCCTGTGATCTAATTCTCAATCTACTGCAGGATTGAGATGAAGACCAAATCATCTTAGAGGATCTAATAATCTTGTTTCGATCGACCAGTTTCTGAGGCGGTATCCTTCGGTCGAGACTTTTCAGATAAGCGAAGAAAATCAGGTTAAAAGCCAAAGGCTCCTTTCTGAGATGCGGCTGGCACGCCGCGCGCCCAGCCCGGGGCGGCCGGGAGGCCTGTCCCGCGGCGCTCGGGGCCACGCGGGGACGGTTACTGTACCTGGCAGAGCCGCGGCCGCGCGGCAGCTCGGTGGATGAAGCGCTGCGGTTTCTCCCATCGACTGCCTGAAATAAAATAATCTATGATGCATGAACAACTCTAAATGAAATAATAATATCCTTAGCAGTGAAAAACGGATTGGTAATACAGTAATTGAGCAGATTTATTGCCGTCTCCTTGAGCTAGCCTGCTGAAACAGCCGGCTATTTTATTTAATCTCATATCCGAGGAATTACTGGCTGGTAATCCATTGTTAAACATCATTTAGAATGATGGATGAAAATGCCAGCTTCCCCACATAATCAATTCATATCTCATTAGCACATATTATTTATGATTCCCATTATGGGACCTGCAGGGGTCTCCAGGGGGAGATGGAGACCTCAGCTGTTGTCGAAATGAGATGAGATATACTGTAGCTTATGAGTTAATAACTGCATATAAAAAAATACTTCTGCACGGTATTGATTGCTCTAACCGTTTTATGAATGCCCCGAGTGGCTGGGCCGCCCAGTCTCTCGGGGCAGCGCTGTGCCCGGCAGCACTTCCTCCTATGATTTTAAGGTTAATAATCGGGCTCCAGATATTGCAAAAACAACAAAAGGGGGTTCTATTTCGGGAGAACTTTCCCCGCAGCAGCAGGGAGGCACGCCCTTGAATGTCGAGCGCAGGGGGAGCACGCCGCCGCCTGCCAAGGGCTGGGGCCACGCTTCTCCCCGCTACCTATGAAGATAAATCGACATATTTCTCCAGCTCCATCCCAGTTGCTTTCTAAGGACACGCTCTACCGTGTGCTGCCTCCAACACCAATGAGAGGCAAACCTTGATGCATGGGCTCCGGGCTGCCACGGCGGCACCAGTAATCACGGTTACAGTGTCAACCGACGCCTCAATTAAACTGCATTTGAGAATCATTTTATGCTTCAGCTCATAAACATCAATAAAGGAAAATGAGTAATAAATGACTGTCTAGAGTACAAAGGACCAGCTCATATTTCAGATGAAAATGAAGACAAAATGTAGCTTTTATTTGCCTGTGGAATTCCCATTAACTGCATCACTGACAAGAGAGAGCTGGATCAATAGCTGGCCGGCCGCAGAAAACCGTTTCTGGCTGTTCAGCAGCCAATGCGAAAGGAAACCTGTCATATTGTGATCTTTATCAGGTAATCTTCATTACAGCAGACCAATGATATATGTATATGCCGGTCAGCTAGGGGCACTTCTAATTCCTGCTCCTATTTGTGGTTTGACTGTAGAGCGATCACAAATTATTTGTTTACGGTGATGAAAAATCTTCAATGTTCATCCCTTTTATTCTTTTTATAGGTAATCTATATCTGGGAACTTTCTCCCAAGACTACTTTATTCACTCAGGATTTTTAAGAAAGTATTATATCAAATCCTACCTTCCTCTCCCCTCCGAGGAAAGAAGGACCTGTCAAGGCCAGCGCGGGGGCCCGCTGGAGCAATCTGCAAGCTCCTTCTCCCAAGTTCTGGAAGGAGCTTTGCTTTCTCTGTGAGCTGCCGCCCTCTCCGAGCAGAAAATGCTGCCGGCCAGGGGGCACAGCGGGGAAGGCTTCATGCAACATGCAAATGCAGCCGAACCGGTTTCTTGGGCCCTCCGTGTGCCCTCGAGGAAGCGAGAGGAGAAGGAGGGAAACAAAGAGGACACATTCTGTTAAGCGAGCACAGGGTCAGCCGTTGCAGGGCGTCCCTTTTGCATGCGTGCCGCGCCCACGAGGCAGTCGGTGCTGTCCGGCAAAGTCAGGATGGCGACACAGGATCACGGGAAGCACCTCGCGGAGAGGGGACTTGGAGAGGCAGAGGGTAGGGGACGAGGCAAGGCAGTCCTCAGGGAGGACGGGATGGGAGGCGGGAACCGCGCTGTACCAGCCACGGGGGTAGAGGGTCGCCGCTCTGACATTCCCCTCCCCCCGAGATTCTGGTCCCGCTGGACGCCACGCGCTTCGCAGATGTGACCGCCTCCTCGAGAATCCCCTCCCGGAGAAACCGAACGGACGCCCTCCCGTTGGGATTCCCTCCCGCTCCAATCCCAGGAATCGGGACGGGAGGCAGGGCAGACCCTGTGGGCCCTCCAGAGGGGTGCGTGGGTGTCTGACTTGTTGCTGTGTCTTGAGTTTTTGATGATAAAGGGGTTTTCAGCGTTAAAATTGCCCTTTCTTTACACGCACGCCTTCTCTCTTCTTTTTGAGATCGGTGGGCGCATCCCACCTCGAGGAACTGATACAGTTTTCACCCGGCGACCCAAACGCACTCGCTGCCGTGGGGGTTGGACCCCTGCCTGTTAGGACATACAGGCGACTCACGTAAGAAATGCAAGGGACGGCCTGATAAGTCATATATTCACTAGAATGTCTGACCGCAAAGAACCTACCAAGGCGTCTCCAAAGGAGTTGGTGCTTCCATGGCCAGCAGGTGTGGCCACCAGCCTTTCCCTGCCAGCCAGGGACGCAAGCGTGGCGGCAGATGAGGAGCCTGAGTTCGGCGTCCGGGTCTCTGCACTCCCAGGGAACTGTGCGCCTGAGCACGGCCATCTAGCCGATGTTCGAGTGCAGTATCTGGGACCTCAAAAGACCCACGGGAATGGCGTTGCTGGCTTTTCTTGGCCTTTCTTTCAGGAAGCGCGATCACTATGTGAAGAGGGAGCGGCTGGCTGTGAGCACCCCCTCCCCGCCCACCCGCGCCCCGCAGCGCTAAGCTCTGCAGCAGCCCAGAGCAGAGCAGCCGCCTCAGAACCGGCGCCGCTGGACGCCAAGGTTCTCCTGCGATCCCCGCCCACTCACCCGTCCTGTGTCCTCAAGGGAGCTGCATAAGTCCACCTGCCACCGCTGGATTCAGCTGGGACCTTGGAGAATTACAGGCTCTGCTTTCTCCACCGTTGTTTTCAGAGAAGAGACTTCTTAATGGTTAAATAGCCAACAAACAAGCATCTGCTTGTCTGACGAAGTCGGTGATACCCAGGGCCAAACACAGCTCAGGACCCTCCATGCGTTACTGGTAGGAACGTAAACGGCGCAGCTCAGGACCCTCCATGCGTTACTAGTGGGAACGTAAATGCACGGCCACTCCGACAGGTGGCTTGGCATTTCTCGAGCTGTTAAACACAGAGCAGCCCCGTGCCCCAGCAAGGCCGCTGCCCCGAGGCGCGTGCCCAAGATGGATGAAAACCCACATCCATGCAAAGCCGTGTACGTGGATGTCCATGGCAGCGTTATGCACAAAAACCCCAAAGCGGGACACCCCGGATGGCGGCCTCGTGACGATGGGCAGTGCAGCTGTGTCGGGCTACGCGGCAGGGAAGAGACACGGAGGACTGACGCCTGCCACAGCGTGGCCGCCCCGTGGCAACGCCGAGTTGCCTGGGTGAAGGCCCCGTCGCGGGCTTCGTGCCGTGTGGGCCGTTCACGTGAAATGTCCGGGACAGACAGATCGAGAAACAGAAGATACGGTGGTGACAGCCAGAGGCGCCGGGCAGGGGGGCGGGGAGAGACGGACAAGGAGCACGTGGTTCCTCCAGGGGCAGAGGGTGCGTTCCGAATCCAGGGTGACACCTGCCAGTCACTGCGGCTGTGACTACGCTGGGAACCCGAGCTCCGAGCGCTGCACGGTAATGGTGGGTGTGAGGGCTGCAGTGTGTGACTCACACCTCAGCAAAGCTTCGAATAAAAGCAACCAAGGACACGATTTGTCATTTTACTGATACGAATAGGAGAAATACCGATGATGTGGCTATCACTCAGTGCTACGGGAGGTGGTGGTTGTTGTTGTTGTTTTGTTATTCCTACCATAGCAAAAGCATCACAGGAAGCATGACCCTGTAGCCCCCAAATTCAGGTTCAAGGACCAACTGGCCACGCTCCAGCCCACAGGCCCCGTCTGGGGGTGCACACAGCCCAGACGGGGGTTGACGGCAGCATGTTGCCATCACGGCCACTCTACGCAGCTAGCACAATGTGGGACACCAGTGGACAGAAGCCCCCTCACCTTCAACCCCTACATCGTCGGTGGTAATACGAGAGCAGATCTTTTTTGGGGAAAGTCGGGCCCACCCCAAGGGAAGGAGGAAATGGAAGCTGAGCACACGCACCCCTGCGCAGGGGGGGATCCTCATTGGATCCTGGAGCCCACATTGAGGAGAGGTGATAAAAATATGCCACTTGCTATTTACATCTAATTAAATTACTGTGTTTCCCCGAGAATAAGACCTACCCATAAAATAAGCCCTAGCAGAATTTCTGAGCATTTGCGCAATAGAAGCCCTGCCCCGAAAATAAGCCCTAGTGACGGGCGTGGCTGCACAGTGCGTCTGCACAACCCGTGCGTGTCGTAGCGGAGCGGGAAAGAAGACGAGCAGCCCTTCTCATCCGCCCCGTGAGAGCTCTAGTGCTTGACAGGAGAGATGGGGGCCAAAGGTTCTAAAGGAAATAGAGTCGCAAGACATTCAGGATGGAATTCGGGGTTTGGGAGTGATGATGATGTTCCAGAAGAAGACGACTTAACTCTATTTGAATAAATGTACATTGTTGTACTATACTTAAAATGACACATCCCCTGAAAATAAGCCCTAGGGTGTCTTCTTGAGGAAAAATAAATATAAGACCCTGTCTTATTTTCGAGGAAACACGGTAACTTTCTTTCACGTCATTTCAGCACATGAGCAGCTAGTATACGTCTGCTCCGCGCCAAGCCCGGAGCTGAACGTTGTGAGGGATGAGCGTCTGCCGAGCTTGGCATCTGGAGAGACTCCGTAACGCGTGGGTCTGGGTCCCGGGTGGGGACCGTCCTGCCAGCAGGGCTCGGCCACCCGCTTCCCCGAGCACGACGTTCCTCCGTGCACAGCGCGGTTCGCGGTGCCCACTCTGCCCGTCCCCGTAGAGCCGCCTCACGGCCAAGTCGGACGATGCGCCAGGGTGAACCCTCACAGGAGCCCGGAACGGGCCACCAGGGGCGTTTCCTGCGCATTCCCGGGGCAAAACGACTTTCAGGGTGGTGACCAGGATGTGCGCTGCAACGGGAAGGGTGGTGAGATTTTTCTGTCTAAAAGAGGAATAAAGAAAATCTTCTATGTGCCGGGGAGGCACTGGATGTGTGTCGTGAACGAAAGCATGAAGGAAGGCAGGCAGGTGAGACACCTTCAGTGCGTCGGGTAGCTCGTGCCGGGAAACAGCCACGCTCCGGGCGCCGCGGTGAGAAGCGCTCACTTCCCTCACTCGTCGGACGGTCAGGGCTCCAGCTTCACTTCCCGTGTCCCGTCCTGGGGCCACGCTGGGGGCGCTGGCTGCCCAGCACATATTACTGTTTTCTTCTCACAGCAAAGGCTGGATTTCAGGAAGGGAAGCCCAGGAGGTGGGGGACACATTTCAAACCTCTGCCTGTGCCGTGTCTCCCAACACCCCAAAGGCCGTCGAGTCACTGACCACCTGAAACTCATCCCACACCCCTTAAACAGTGACAGCCGTGTCGGCCCAGCACGCTTTTGTGGAGGGGCAGCGTTGGGCGCTCATTCCGCCGACCACGCCTGGCTGGGCCGGAGGCTGGTGGGGGACAACAAACAGACAGGTAGGGCCATTTGGCACCAGGCGGAGAAGAACTGTGATGGTCTAAGTAAGTGATAGAAATATGATTTGGTGAAAACTGAGAATCAGTGAAGACCTCAAAACCAGAGTTGGCTTTTGGAAACAAGATAATGAAATATGGCCTTTAGGCCGGGCACAGTGGTTCACGCCTGAAATCCTAGCACTCTGGGAGGCCGAGGCAGGAGGATCGTTCGAGGTCAGGAGTTCGAAACCAGCCTGAGCAAGAGCGAGACCCCATCTCTAATAAAATAATAAAGAAATTAATTGGCCTACTAAAAATGTATAGAAAAATTTAGCCAGGCATGGTGGTGCATGCCTGTAGTCCCAGCTACTCGGGAGGCTGAGGCAGGAGGATTGCTTGAGCCCAGGAGTTGGAGGTTGCTATGAACTAGGCTGATGCCACAGCACTCACTCTAGCCTGGGCAACAGAGAGAAAGAAAGAAAGAAAGAAAGAAGGAAAGAAAGAAAGAAAGAAAGAAAGAAAGAAAGAAAGAAAGAAAGAAAGAAAGAAAGAAAGAAAGAAAGAAAGAAAAGAAAGAAAGAAAGAAGAAAAGAAAGAAAAGAAAGAAAAGAAAGAAAAGAAAGAAAAGAAAGAAAGAAAGAAAGAAAGAAAGAAAGAAAGAAATATGGTCTTTAGAAAGGTGCTCTGGGTCTCACTAGAACGTGTCCTCAGCCTCACCTGCATACCTGGGTCCTTGTCCTTCCCAGACAGCCTGTCTCTTCTCCCTGTGTGGCCTGAGCCACAGGCTGGTCGGTTCCACACCCGACAGCACCTCCACTCGCCCTCACCTGTCAGTCCAGAGACCCCAACGCAAGGTCAGTGTAACCGTCACTAACCGTCACGAGAGTCGCTGTCTCAGTCCCCTCCTGCGGCCGTGGCAGATGCCCACAAGCACAGCGTGCCCGGCAGCATGCGTGCGCCATGGCGTCTCTGCGTCGGAGAGCCCCAGGCGTGGCTGGGCTCTTTGCTCCGCGTCTCACAAAGCTGAGGTCGAAGGGTCCAGCCTGCCCCCGATCTGGAGTCTGGCAGAGAATCCGCTTCCAGGCTCACGCTGGGCTCCGGCGGGCTGCGGGCAGAACTGGCCTCCACGGGCGGTGGACCGTGCTCGCTGTGGTTGGCCCAGAGCCCCCAGGGCCGTCCCTCAGTCCTGGGCTCAGGGCCGGCCACCTGCCTCAGATCCGACTTCGCCGCCTGCTGAATCTCTCAGCTTTCTCTTCCGAGTCCACTCTCTGCGGGAGTGTGGTCACACTGGGCCCACCGGACAGCCCAAGAAAGTCTCCCTGAGTTACGGCCGACTGACGCGTCACATCAGTTACACCGGCAGAGCTGCCTTCGCCAGGGAAGTGATGGGCTCAGAGCCCCCCGTCCGCAGCAGGTCAGGGAGGAGGGCGGGGCATCTTCCTGGGGCCGCGACTGTACCCGCCACAGCCAGCGGGGTGGCAGCTGCCACGCTGGGTCCCGGATGGCGCTGGGGGAGGCCCGGTGCCACGCAGCGTCCACGCCACCTGCGAGTGGACCGGTGCACGCCGGGCCCCTGCGACGCCGTTCCCAGTCCTCCCAGTGCGCCGGCTTGGCTAGCCCACCTGTGGCTCTCAGGGTGAACCCGAAGTTCCAGAACTCTCCACGAGCCCCACACAGGCCACTCGTGGACCACTTTGGACGATCTGCCCTTTTACTAAACTGGGGGAGCGAAGCCAACAGGCCGCCTCTGCGCACGCTCCCCGGGCTCTCTGCCTCTCTCTCGGGAGTGCGCCCCAGTCCGGACGCCCCCTCCCCTCCTGGGTCCAGAGGTGAACGTGCCGCCTGCCTGCGGGGCTGGCCGAGGCGGATCCTCCCCCGACCCCTCCATGTCCGGCCAGAGTCCCGGCGCTCTCGTGGGTGCCACCAGCCCGGCTTCTCCTCCGCTCCAGACGTCAGCTCGTGCATTGTGTTCCCTCCCACCCTCGTTCCCATGCGCCACGCCAGCCGCCACCCTCCCGCCTTCCCCGCAGCTGCTCCAGGGCCGAGTCTCACTGACTGGTCGACTCTCGTCTTCCTCGTGGGCACGTGACTGAGACTGCCTTCCCTTTGCTGGCCCTGGAGACCGCCTCGGGGATGGTGTTTTCGCGGTGCCTGGCGCTGTCCGTGAGTCCATGGTGACCTTTCATCGCAGTGGCTCTGCTTCCTTAACTCCCGCCACCCTGCCCCCATGCGGGGCCTCTCCTTGGGGAAGTCGCCAGTGGCCCTCCCTCAAGCGGTCTGTCTCCCGGATTTGCAGACGGCCCCAACCTGCTCAGCGCGCCCTCCCAGCCTCAGGTCCTCCACCCACTTGTTGGTCGTCACTGCCGCCTGGATGTTCACAGCTTCAGACGGGACATTCGTCTCTTTCTGAAACAGGAACCGTGAGGTCCACGTGGTGCCTTCTGTCCCGTTGGCTGCAGGGGCCACTGCCACCACCCGAGAAGGAAGAGCACAGACCCCAGAGGGCAGAGATTTAAGTCGGAAGCAAAGAATTCTGACTCCAAAATGAAGAATGACACACTTTAATAAGAATATATCACAAAATGACATCAGATCTTATATAATAATGAAACAATAAGTGTGTCTTCATGTGTCTGGATTTAGTAACAGATTTCAAAAAAAAATTTTAAGTGTCCTGCCTCAACCTCCACCCATTACTAAAACCGGGACATGGATGGGTATGATCTTATATGATGTGTATATAAACATATACATACGTGCAATGGATCCGTGACTTAAATTAAATCTGCGTGGTGAAAAAGCATTTTCATCTCATTTGAGATGATTAAAATACTAGGAAATTACAAGATACATGGGAGATAAAATGGCTCAGAACAGTCATTCAACAAGGGAACCATCAAGAATTTCAAATGAAAACAGATTTTGCTGAAGGGCAGAACGAATCCGGCTGGTGGGTCTTGCATCTGTTTATTGTCCAGCAGGCCACCTTTCCTTTGCTTCTGTGCTGAATGACCCAAGGAAGAGCGAGGCCATCGGGTTTCTTTACGCCCAGCTCCACGCGGCAGGGAGAAAGAGCTCCTTTTCTCTGCTCAGGGAGCGCCTGCGGGCAGACCAGGTGTGCGTGGGGACCTGGCCGGCCAGGCCGCATCCCCCAGGGGTGGCCCCGTGGCGCTGGGTGGGGAGAGCAGAGCCTCCCCCAGGGAGAGGAAGAGGGAGGCAGAGTCGCCTACCTCTCCTGGTGCAGCAAGCCCGGCAGCTCTGCACCCTGTACGCGGGGAGCAGACGGGCGCGTGCTATTTTAATTCTGGGGACTACTTAACTTAGAATAGTCAGCGATGTTCTCGGTTTCTGTTTAAGAAGGCCCCAGGCTCCCAATTCTCATTCCCCATCCCGAGCGGATTTCCGGCAGCGAGCGCCGGATGGGCGGCATGGGGGCTGTGGTCCCCCACGGGAGCAGGCGCCGGCGCCGGGAAACCGCCGCGCGAGCTCTCCAGGGTCCACTCACGGGGGCAGCCGAGTCTGAGAAGCTGATCACAAGACGAAGAAACAAAGCTTGTCCCAGCTACTCCACTCACTCCAGTGTGAACTGCAAATCTCGCAGAGCACTGGGGTTTGGATCTCAAGCGTAGACACACAGATGAGCCGCGCTGGGGAGGCGCCGGCGTCCAGGAGGGCAGGAGGACCTCGGAGCACTCAGGCGCCCAGGGCAGCGCTGGCCACGGCCGCCGCCTGGCCAGGCCACGTCCACAGAGCCGGGGACCAAGAGAGCCTCCTCCCACCTCTGCCCCGAGAGAGAGTAACTGTCTCCTTCTTTGCCTTTTCACAACACAGCACAGTTTTTGCAGCTATAACCAATAAAAAAAAACCCTCATAAACTATATATTTTATATATGTATGTTTATATATTTTGAAATCGCAAATACATTTATGAAGATTTTCTACATATACACATTTAAGGGATAACCCGATTCCTGAAACAAAATCGGCACCCAATGAGCACAGTTCTGGAATGAAGAATCGTGAAAATAAGGATATGGTGACTTTTTAGGAAAACATACTCAAAATTTGTATGTTCTCAGATTAAAAAAATATGGAGAACCGGCACCATGTGGGCGGTGGCGTTTAATCTTGCGAACGCCTCCCCCGTGGCGGCTCCACGCCAGGCGCTCCTGGGGTGGTGCCACCTTGCAGCCCACGAGGAGCCGACGGCGGACGCAGCGCCCCACTGCTCAGCTGGAAGGCGGCGCCGGGCAGGGCGGACGCCGGGCACGCTCACTCCCGCGGGGAGTTCTTTGTGGAGCGCAGATGAGGAGCTCAGCCCCGGGGACCACAGCACGTGCACGCACACGGCGCTCGGGTTTCAGCAACCGTTCCCCACGGGAAAGGTCCACGATGGGATGGCGAACCTTCCCGCAATAGAAAAAAAAAAATGAAAGTTACCTTCATTTAATAAGTAAGTATGCCTGACATCCACGCACCTATGTTTTGCAATCTACCAGGCCATAGCCGTCACCGCCCTCTGGAACCCCGGCCGAGGCGCAGAGACCCTGTGCGCCCGAGGGGCAGAAGCGCCGGCCGCTCTCGCTGCAAATAAACGGGGGCCGCCGACAGCAGAGGCACACGCAGAGCGCACGGGAGGAGACACACGGCATCCGACACAGGGTTCCCGTCTTGCGTCCTGTCCCGAGAGGCAGCGCAGCAGCCCGACTCCGCCTGGCGTTGGCGTGGGGGTAAGGGCTAGGACCAGCGCCTGCTGTGACCGGGTTGCCGGTGTCTCTCCGTCAGGCTGCACGGGACCCGGGGACGCGGGCCTGCAGGGACCTTCCGCTGCGCCTGTCCCGGCCTCACCCACTCACACAGGCTCCATGGCAGAGGGCGGGCCGGCCCCGCTGACCTTCGGCCCTGCTCACCTTCCGTTCCTGGAGTCCACCAGGAGCCCAGGCCTTGACTCTGGGCAGCTGCGCGAGCTGTTCCGGTCAGTTCCCCCGCTGTACCCCGGTTTGCATCCTACTGACTCAGCCAGCCCAGCCGAGTGGGGTGGTGCGGGAGGCCGGCCGCAGCCCTGCGCGCTCCTCGAGCCTGGGGAGGGCCGGCCTGCGTGCGGGGCTCCGTCCTGGCCGGGCACGGGGAGCACAGCGAGTGCTCGCTCGGCGTCGGTTACGGGATGCGTCGATGTTATCACGGATGGAGCCTTGGAGGTCGAAGCGATGATCATTAGTATTCCGTGCAGTGCCGGGTACCCGTTTATCACCTCTCCGCTCCAAACCCACCTTCACCCTCTCTGGCTGCTCTGGGAGTGGGGCTGGGCCCTCTCACGTGTTTCCCTGGCCCGCCGCCCTGACGCTGGGCCCTGTCCGCAGGGGGTGCCGGAAAGACATTAAGAGAAGGAGGATTTTCCTTCCCAGCTCCGAGCCTCCTCTCTGCCCCACGGGCCGCGTCTCCGGCATCGGGTCCCTGCAGGTGCACCAGTTGGCAGCACCGGGGCCTACGCTGGCACCCCCCCCCCCCGGGGCGCTTCGCAGCACAGGCAGGACCTCTGCAGAGCTGTTCCTGAACCGTCCCCTGCCTCGGAATGCCAGATGGCCTATGTCCAGTGCGTTGCAGGGGTCAGCTTTCCGGCAAGCTCCGTGGGGCAGATTTCCATCAGTGACTGCAGGGTGAGTTTCTGGAAAGCTCCACCAACACAGGGTCATCTTTGCAGTTCCACGAGTCCCTCCGCCATCCCCACAGCCCAGGATCCCACTCCACGGACCCACTGCCCGTCTCAGCCCCGGGGTGGTGGGCATTTCTCTAGAGCTCTCCTTCCCTCCCAGAGCACGCTCCTCCTTGCTCTCACCTCCCAGGGGAGCCTCCCCTTCCTCCTCAAGCTAAACTTGCATACAGATCACTGTTGGGTTCCGTATCCTGGCTGGACTCGGGCTGTGGGGATCCAGACACTGCTTACCATTATGACGCTCTGCTGAAAATGGGGCCTGAGGTTATGCTCGAAAAGCAGACCTGTGATAGTGTCAATACTCAGTGGCATTGTCCAGTTGGGTGACTATGAGACACGCGGAATTCTGGGAAAGCTGTTGAATTTTAGGCCAGCAGGGCCAGGCGCGGTGGCTCACGCCTGCGATCCTAGCACTCCGGGAGGCCGAGGCCGGTGGATAGATCAAGGTCAGGAGTTTGCAGGAGTTTGAGACCAGCCTGAGCAAGAGCGAGACCCCGTCTCTACTAAAAATAAAAAAAAATTAATTGACCAACTAAAAATATATATACAAAAAATTAGCCAGGCATGGTGGCGCATGCCTGTAGTTCTAGCTACTCGGGAGGCTGAGGCAGGAGGATCACTCGAGCCCAGGAGTTTGACGTTGCTGTGAGCTAGGCTGATGCCATGGCACTCTAGCCCGGGCAACAGAGTGAGACTCTGTCTCAAAAAACAAAAAAAAAATTGAGGCCAGCAAACAGCCGGGGGAGGCATTATTCTCTTGAAACTCTCAGCGTGTCCTGTAATCACACGCACGCGCTCCAAGGAAATGCTGCTGGTATTGGAGTTCTTGCCCATCATAAAACTTGTGTGGCGTCCATCAATAGCTGATTGTATTAGTTATTCTGCAGGGTTCCAGCAACGCCGATGGGTGGAGGATTCTCAGTATTGATCAATATTCTGAAATCCCATGTCCATTGTTTCCCAAACTGATCAATTATCATTGAATTTTTCATTTTGAGTTGAAATGGAACATTAACAAAAATCCAGAAAAATTTCAAAACGTGTTACTAATGAATTAAAGAGAATTGAGCTTTTAGCGCCATGAACTTACTGCAAGCCTTGCTTACTTTCACCTACTCATATTTTTAATTAATAAAAGTTACTATTACCATTTCAACTAGCCTAAGTTATCTCCCGTTGTCCTTCTGTCAAGTGAAGCGGAATGGGAACAGTATAAATTTAACTGCTACCTTAGACTCCGAGCCTCCTCTCTCAAAGACGGAATCTGGGAAGGTACCATTAAGTGTCATGATTGTAAGTTATATCTCACTGATTTAATAACAAGCCCGATTTTAAAACACCTATTGACAAAAATTACATTTAACTGTTTCACATTTTTTAATAAGAACTAACCATTTTTATTAGTCTTCAAATAGAAAAAAAAATAGAACATCCATAGAATGGATATAGGTAACAACATAAAGTAAAATCCCCTGTATGATATAAGCTAACAATAGAACTGTATCATTAGGTATTAAAATATGTTAGGTATTAAAATATGTATTGGCAGGTATTAAAATATGCTCAGCCCACAAATTCCAAGGCGTAATAGGGAAGGAACACAGGCAATGCAGAAAGACCAGTTCATACCTAAGTATCATGACTGAGATGGACAGGCATTTTTAGGATCTGGGTGCAGCAAAGTAACGTTTGCCAGCCACACAGGAGGTCTCCTGAGAGCACTGGGCAATGAGGATCAGAGGAGTATCATTTAATAGTATTATTTTTTGCACATAATCTGGTGGCTAATTGCCCTTATAGGGGCAATTGTCAGTTCCAGGTACTGGCTCTGCATTGATTATGATGGGTGCCTTCATGGAGTCATGGAAAAGAATGTCAAACTAAGGAGAGCAAAATAAATACTTATTTGTTTTTCAGTGGCAGTAAAATTTTCTTTTGAGATCTAATATTGGAAAAAAGAAACCACGGCTATATTAGCAGTAAGTAATGGGGCGGGAGGGAAAGGGGAGTAGGTGATGAAGGTCAGGCAGTAAAATGACCACAGCACCATGGACGCATCAGCACGGCCTCACCACCTGCCTGCACTGCCACAGCCACACCACATGGCTTCCCTGCCACGGCCACACCACGTGGCTTCCCTGCCACGGCCACACCACCACAACCAGAGATAGAGAGACTTCCCAGCCCTTTGGAAAATACAAACATCAGGTAGATGAGCTTCTTTGATTTTGTTTCATTTATATAATGAAATGTATCAAGAACACGATTTCTAGATTAAATCTCTTATTAGGACCGTTTTATTTCCTTGGTAAATTCGCCAAAATCACAGGGTGATGTGTTTGCCTTAATCTTAGAGCCCTTTTATCATTACATCGTATTTCTTATGAAAAGTAAGCTTTTTTTAAAAAGCATTGCCTACTATGACCAAAAAGAGTCAACAAAAAGAACAATCTTAATAGCTTTAAAGGAGTCCAATAGAGTTGTAATTTGCCTTATAAACCACGTCACTGTGCCTGAGATTTACAGCAACATGTGATCTTTAAGCAGACTGTATATCACTTCCCTGTTGGTCATGCAATTAAGGCTCTGGACATGAGGAACAAGACACTACCGAAAAATAGTCCTCAAAAGGGAATTTGAAATGTCAGGGAAGGCAAAAATAATTAAAATTCCAGGCAACATGATTTTAATGCTGAATACTTTGTGAAGATTAAGCCCCCAAATGTCCTATCTATGCATAGAACTATTACTCTGGTCAACATAGGCAGGAAGGAAGGAAATAAAAAATAAAATAGAAGGAAAAGGATATTGTAGACTTAATGAAGTAAAATTGTTTAAACTATTTTATAGGTAAGCAATTTTAACAGTAAAATGTGAAAAGCCTGTATAAAATTTAAAAAAAATCAACCAAGATACTGCTTATTAATATCTACTCCACTCTACATTCACTGATTGAAATTTTAAAATTTTATCCAGATACTACACTATGTACATAGAAAAACTAAAATCACATTTGTTGGTTTCACTATAAACACAGCCTTTTCCTACTGAGCTTGTCCAGGTGTATCTTCATGTGCATTTAGTTCAAGTACTTAATAGAAAAATAAATTCCCCATAACTATTTATGTTTCTAATATATTATTAATATGAAACGATTCTTATGTGTATCATGTATTAAATATGTTATGGTACTTATAAAAGTACAATGCAAGCGTTATCCGTGACATTATCTGTTTCTCTGAGTTCCCAGCTCCATGAGAGCAGGCGCAATGCTCGTTTATGATTTTACCCCCACTTCCAACACAAGGGCCACAAAGAGGCAAACACTCAGAGAAGATATATTGAATTTATGAATAAATAAATTAATCTCCACATTCTTTCCCCAAATATTTCAAATCCTATGTTGCCATAGTCTTCTTCCTTAAGAAGTAGTATTATCATAATATCTTATATTATATAATGCATTCTGAATTGTGTATCTATAAAATGCATCCTATTTTATGCATATATAAATGTATATATACACACAAATATGGATCTATGTGGGTATATGTATGTATATGTATACATGTAAATATAACACATGTATAATAATATATACAATTATGTGTTTGCATATATGGATATGCTTTACATATTATATGCTTTATGTATATTATATATACACATATATTTATGTATATGCATGTATATGTGTGTGTATAATGTATTTTTTATATATATAACCTATGATTCTCAGTATGTAAACATAGCCAATTTTTAATTCTTTTTTTTTTTTTTTTTTTTTTTACTTTCCACATAGCCTAACGCTGCAGTCTCCACCCTCTGGGCGGTGGACTGGTAGGAACCAGGCCGCGTGGCAGGAGCTGCGCGGCAGGTGAGCGAGTGAAGCTTCACCTGTATTCACAGCCGCTCCCCATCACCGGCATAAATGCATAAGCTCCGCCTCCTGTCAGATCAGCGGCGGCATTAGATTCTCACAAGAGCTCGAACCCTACTGAAAGCTGCCCATGCAAGGGATCTAGGTTGTGGCCCTTTATGAGAATCTAATGCCTGATGATCTGATGATCCGAGGTGGAGCTGAGGCGGTGATGCTAGCGCTGGGGAGCGGCCGCAAATACAGATGATCATTAGCAGAGAGGTTTGGCTGCACAGTAAATGTCATGCGCTTGAATCATCCAGAAACCACCCCCCAACCCCCGTCTGTGGAAGAATTGTCTTCCATGGAACCAGCAAGTTTGGGGACTGCTGGTCTGCAGAAAATGCATTTCAAACAGCAGGTAGCGGAGTAGTCACGCAGACAAAACAGGAGTGAGAAGTATTAAACAAGACCATTTGTGACCAATATCATCTTTTATCAGACCATTAACACGAAATGGAAGTAATTCATACAGCTGTTGAGACATTCAAACCGTTTTAATCGGTTAGAAACCGTGCAGTCAAATGGCGACTTTCGCAGCCAAAAAACGAGGCAAGTGCGTGTGAAATTCAGACACATTCAAAGCCTTCGGTCCGCTCTCAAAACCCCTGTGTCCCCTGAGCCAGCAGGTGGCTGTGAGGGTTTGTCCCAGTTGCTTACGTCTCCCCGTGAGACCCGGCAGGGGGAGAGCGGCCGCCACGGCGGGGACGGTCCTGCCAGGTGGGTGGTAGGCTGCTTGGGCAATGACGCCCTGCTTGGTGCACGGCCACACTGACCCGTGGGAGGCCACCCGGGTCCCCGAGACGTGAGCCAGGCAGCCCTGGGCCCGCCCTGGGGACTCCCTACCCATCCCAGTTGTTGCTCCTTCACCGGGAGCCAGCATGGTGCCAGGCGCCGGAGACTAGAATGGCGAGCACCGAGGCTGCTCTCGTTTCGACATCTGCTCTGACGTTCCGCACGCCTGACCACCGATTTCTCCCTATGGTCTCGGGCTGCGTGGAGGCGTGGGGCAGGCGCGGGCCGGGCGTGGGGGGTGGACACATCGCCCGTTATCAGACAGGAGCCCGGAGGGCTCACCCATCTTGTCTCCATGTCTTCCCGCTGGTCAGTTTGCTTTAGGTGAAAAACGATTCCTATTTGGATTTAGCTATTAACAGTGGAAAACTTTGAAATTTGAAACAAGCATTTTAATAGATGAAATTTTCAAATACGTTTGAAAATACAGTGCATGGTCGAAATATCTTATGATAATATAGTTATGTGACTATGTTAGTAATAATAGCTATCTTTTCCTCAGCTATGTCTAAAGAAAACATATCATGCTTGAAAGAGAAACCTTCAGTATTTATTTTTCAACTTATTCCAGTAGCTATAAAAGCATATTTGAACCAAAAGCATTATCTCTAAATCGCTGGCTTTTATTTGTGGAGCACGTCTTTGAAATTTTATGAAAGTAATTTTTTTATTCCTTTATATAGAATTTATTTCCAAATGATATATATATATATGTATGTATATGTGTGTGTGTATATATATATTAATTTTGTCAAAGGCTAAAAAAATGAGGTTGAGGGTTTAAAAAAGGCAAATTCAATATTATCGAAACTGTATGTTGGATGTGTTACCTTAGTCATTAGAACTGCTAAGTAATAATGGGTGTGAGGGCT
>VSMD01056804.1:0-12006 GCA_008750895.1 Mirza zaza | reverse complement strand
TCAGATGAGAGATACTCAGCCTGTACACCACAAATGGATTGCCCTTTTTTGAAAGCTACCGGAAGGGTGCTCTCATCGTGTGTAGGCTGCACACCTGATCCTTCCCGCCCAGCGGGAACCACGTCCTGGAGTCTCCAGGAGACTGAGCTACTAGGGCGCGTGTTCAAACGTGCAGCTTGTTGGCCAATTCTTTTCATGGCAGAGTCCATAATGGAAATCACCATCATAATAAAGGCTTCTCCCCTGCACCGTGGTGGAAGGAGTCAGCCCTGTCTCTTCTTAATAACCCCCTGACCCCCCTCTTGCCCTGGCACCCAGTGGCCCATTAAGCGGAGTAAAGCAAACACCTATAGAAAGTTAGTTAGGACTTGAAGCCAGGTAAGGGGGGGGGGGGCTCTGAGCACGTGGGCGGTGATCAAACGCCCCGTCACAGCGATCTGGAACAAATTTTGTCCCTCTTTTGAATTAGGCGCAAATCTTGAGTTAAAAATAACAATTGTCAATTCAAAACTTGAGTATCAATGACAGGGTATTAATATTGCATAGCTTTAAATAAGGCTTAACTCACGGTGCCACAAATCGAATGTCTTTAATCCATCGATTCAGTCATTCCGCTATTAAGAGTCTACCTTCGGGGGTTGGGGTGGTGAGCTCACAACTAAGGGACCCGGTGAGTGTTGTGGGGGAAGGGCACACCTCAAATCACGGTTGGGATGTGGCAAAGTCATACCATGTAACCAAAATGTTTGTACCCCCATAATACCCTGAAATAACATTTTCAAAAGTCTATCTTAAGGAAGTAATTAGAGCTGTCTGCAAAGTATAAACGTCATATAAGAAAGTCACTGCAACTGTATTTAATTGGAAAAAGAATTTCTAATAATGATGAATTGGTTAAATTATGGTTTATCTACAGCAGTTCTCAAACGTTTTGGTCTCAAGACCCCACTACACTTTCAAAAATGGTTGAGGCCCCTAAAGAGCTTTTGTTTCTGTGGGTTATTAACTATAAATATTTACCGTACTGGAAATCAGAAGGGAGAAATGTTTAAAACACAGACATACACAAGCACGCATTCTATTAGCTGTCACAGCGAGGACATCACCACCACACGCAGCCTCTGGAAAACTCCACAGTAAGCCCAGAATAAATAATAACAAAAAGAGGAAATAATGGCGTAATATTAAGAAATAATTTTGACCTCGTGGACCCCTGGTGTCTTAGGTACCACAAAAAAGTCCACGGAGTGAATTTTGAGAACCCTTCATCTGAATGATAGAATGCTACATAACCAAAACATTTTTATTACGCAAGATATTCACTGAGATTGAAAATATCCTGATTTAAAGGAAGCCGGCCACAAAACAATAAAAAGCTTAAAACAAAAAAAGTAACGGGAAGACACACGCCCGTGTGTTACAACTGTATACCTCTAGGTGGCGAACACACAGCTAGCTATTTCTTCGTTTGGTTTTCTGCATTGTTCAATCAGAATTAAACACTTCAGACACACACGCGCACTGGCCCTAGACACACACGCCCGTGTTTCCTTCTCGGGCCTGAAGGCTGCAGCTCGGCGCCCTGGGAAAGCCAGCCCTGGCAGGCACTGACGGCGCGGCGCCGGCGCACGCGGCTCTCGACGGCGCCCATTCGCGGGTGGTCCCGCTCTGCTCGCAAACCTGGGCGGGACCGGCGCCACCGGGGACTTGCTAGAACCGCCCACCGCCGGCCCGCTCAGACCGAGCGCTCCGCGCCTGCGCGGGGCCCGGGCGACCGGCGCGTGGGCTCCGTGGTCCGAGAGCCCCGGCGGCCCGTGAGAACGACCGGGGCCCAACAAGGAGCGCGGGGGCTGCCGTTCCCGCCGGGTTTTGTCGAGCGCTCCAGGTGTCGCGAGCGCACGTCCGCGGCGGGGCGCGCTGCCCTAACGGGACCCCGCTAGGCTCTGAGAGCGAGGCTGTCACCTCCGCCACTCCAGTGCGACTCCCCTGCACCCGCACCCGCACCCGCCAGCCACCTCGCTGCCGGCTCCCGCGTCCAGGGACGACAGACCCGAGGGCGGGAGCAGCGGGGGTTCGGAGCCTCCGGCTTCTGCAGCAAAACACCTTCAACCCGGCAACTCACAAACGGGAGCGCCGCTCGCGGTTCGGAGGCTGGAAGTGGAGACCGGGCTGCGCGGTGGCCTCCGTGGGGACCCTCTTCCGGGCTGCGGCCGCTGACTGCTCGCCGCGCCCTGGCCGCGCCCTGGCCCTTTTGTAGAGGGCGCCGATCTCCTGCTAGCGGCCCCACCTGCTACCCGTCGCGCGGGGATGGGCTTCAACCCCGCACAGCTGGGGCTCTCGCCCACACTGGCCGGCTGTGCGCCTCCATTCCGCATCGGGCGGCTACCAAGCGCGCAGCCCCAGCCGCGCCATGCCGCAGGTGTTGAGCGCCCGGCGCTGCCGGGACCGGCCCGCGCTCCCCACGCCACGGCCTCGTCCCCCGCCTGCCTGTCCCTCCAGCCCCGGGGCCCGGGCCCGGCCTCTCTTCCTCCTCCAGACTGCCCTCCGCCAGCCCGTGTCCCCCATGTCCCGGCCAGCGCCGCCTGCCAGGACTCGCCGGCGCCTAAACCGTGCGCGCGCGGGCTTTGCCGCCCGAACGCGCGGCTCCCGGCGACGCGGCCGTCGCTTCCCCGACGGGGAGGCGGTCGCTCCCGGTGCCCTGGCCGCCCCCGGGACTGAAGAGAGCACGAGCCATGGGAGCACGGCTATTGGTCTGTAAAACTTTAATCACGCTAACAATCGCCTTCGAGATGGTTTGCTTCAAATAAACACGGACTGCAACGCCACGGCTTTTAACAAAGACGCAATAGGGCGCTGTTTATTTACAGGCGCCCCCAGGAGGAGGGGTGGGTGTAGACAACCACAGCCAGTGAGATGCGCAACGTTGCGGGGATGGACACGCTTGAAGCTCTGACTCGAGGGCGGAGGGGACATGGGCAATATATGTAACCTTAACACTTGTACCCCCATAATATGCTAAAATAAAAAAAATAACAAAACAAAGCAAAACAAAAAAACATTTATGCATAAAATTTTCTAAGCCACACACACACAAATAAAAAAAATAAAATGTGCGCCCCAAAACGTGTTGAGACTATTTTCCGGAGCTTACAGCAGACACAGAGAGCGTCACCACCCCACGCTCAGGCGCGACCACTGGAGTGACAAGGAGCCGCGCCCACCGCGCACGGGACCTCGGGCCTCAGCACCAGCGACGGGCTGTCGCGCTCCGTTCTGGCCCCGGGCGCATACCCGGGGGTCACAAACTCGGTGCTTCAACCACAGAAATGTATCCTCTGGCAGCTCCGAGGACAGAGGTCCGGCCGAGGTGCTGGCAGGGCTGGTTCCTTCTAGAAGCTCTCGGGCCCTGAATCTGCTCGTGCCCGTCCCGGCTCCTGGGGCCGCTGGCGTCTCGGCACCGCTCGGCTCAGGCCCTTTGCGTTCGCGTGGCCTCCCGCCTGCGGGCCCGGCCGTGGGGACACCCTCGTCGCGGGGCTCCCGCCTGCGGGCCCGGCCGTGGGGACACCCTCGTCGCGGGGCCGCGGCCACCGCGGCGGGCGCACCCGCGCCGGCATCGGCACTCACGACCCCGCAGTGACCTTACTCCAGGTAAGGCCGCTTTCTGCGGTACTGGGGGTCAGGGTCTCAACATGTGGATTCCGGGAAGACACAATCCAAACCACAACACTCCTGGCGCAGCTCCCGCCCACTTGAAGGTTGCGAGTTCTCGAAGGGGACTGCGGGATCCGAACTGCGGGTTGCAGAGGCGACATAAAGACGCGCTCCTCCCGGCCCGGGAGAGGCGCTGGTTTTGAAGAGCAACTGGGGCGCGGGCCGGACCCGGCCGGCCACCACAGCTCCGTGCCGGGGAGGGTGGCGCCTGGCGGGGCGCAGGGCCTGTCCCCGCTGACGGGCGGCGGGGCGCGGCGCCTCCGCCTGGCAGCGAGCAGTTCTGGACCGCCGCCCGCGCCTTCTGGAAGCATCTAAGGATGGGCGGGAGGGCGCCGCCGGCTCCCTCCTGCTCGCGCGCATCTGCGGAGAAGCCCTGACAACCCCAGCGGCAGCGTCGGGACGCGGACGGCGACGGGACCCGAGCGCCGCGTCCCCTAACGCTCCGGACACGCCGCGCCGTCCCCGGGCCGCGCACCCGAGTTTCCCCGCGGCGCGGGCTCCGAACCTGCCGGCCACCGGGAGGCGCGGCCGCCCGGAACGCGGTGGCCCGGCGGCCGCCAGGGGGCGGGCGGGCACAGCGCTCCCGCCCGAGCGCCCGCGAGGCAGAACGGCCCGCGGGCCACGCGCTCGCGCCCACACGGCGGCGCCCGGCGCAGACGCCCCGCCGCGGGGGCGCCGGGTGGAAACGCCCCGCCGCGGGGGCGCCCGGTGGAAACGCCCCGCCGCGGGGGCGCCGGGTGGAAACGCCCCGCCGCGGGGGCGCCCGGTGGAAACGCCCCGCCGCGGGGGCGCCCGGTGTGAACGCCCCGCCGCGGGGGCGCCCGGTGTGAACGCCCCGCCGCGGGGGCGCCCGGTGTGAACGCCCCGCCGCGGGGGCGCCCGCGCGGGTGGCTTCCCCTGTGCACCTCGCGTGCGCGCTCCCGTTTGCCTTTATTTCCGCAGCGAAAAGCCAGGGGCCAGCTCGCTCGTCCTTTGGGTTTATTTCACGGGGAGGTCCTGGAAGTGGAGTGAACTGCTCGGCCAGCGCGGGCCCAGGGCTTCAGTTTGGGCTAACGGATGCCAGGAGGGGACTAAGTCAGCATCCTCCGGTTGGTGGCAAGGTGACAAGAGAACCGCTCAGCATGACACCCCATGGGAAACTACTTAACCCCGCCGATTAAAGGAGCCCTAAAACCTGTGATTTCATAAGCTCTACCTTCGTAGCAAACCTCTCCAAACGGAGAGGAAGGTGTGTGGGGGGTGGCGGTGGTCCCTGTTGAGGGCTTGGCTCCTCTTTCCTGCCCCCTGCCCCGCCCCCAGCTGTCTTCCTTGTCTGTCGTCAGGTGTGGATTTTCTACAGATTGTCATCGTGACGGGGCCGCACTCGTGTGCGTCCAGACGTGCTGGGCCGGAGCCGCACCTGGACACAGCGCTGCGCAGCGCCGGCCACCAACCTGCCACCAACCCCGCAACCAACCCACCACCAACCCCGCCACCAACCCGCCACCAACCCGACACCAACCCGCCACCAACCCCACCACCCCACCACCAACCCCGACACCAACCCCACCAACCCACCACCAACCCGCCACCAACCCCACCAATCCCGCCACCAACCCGTGGCCGCTGTTCGCCCAGAGGCTCCAGCTCCTCCTCGGAGGTCCGACCAGGACTCCCTAGAGACGCGGGCCTTTGTGGAGTGACAGGGCGCTGGCGCCCCGCCAGGTCACTGTGCTCCGTCCCAAGGTGCAGCCCGTGGTTCCCCGGGTCCCGTCCACGCGGGCCGGAACCGCGCGGGAGCAGCTCCGCGACCCGCCCCCACCCCGCCGCACAAACCCGGGAGGACGCGCCAGCACTTGGCGTGAGCAGAGGCCAGCGCACTTTCCAGAACCCCTTGAGGGAAGGGCAACTGCGACCTGCGGCAGGCAGAAAACTGGAAGGAAAGCAGAGGCTGATTATTCGCTGGCAGAAGGAAGGAGAGGAAGGAACGCACTTCTTTTTCAAGTACCAAGTGAGGCAGAATTCTGACCTTTCAGTTCCTGAGTTCATTTTTGAAAACTGGCTTTTAAAATTATGGAAACAATAATGTTTGTGGTACCCAGTTCAACAATAGAAATAAAGAGAAATTTAGCAATCTTCCCCTAAAGTCTACCTTCTACACACTGAAGAAACTTCCTGAAAGTCTTGAGTTTTGCAGACAAAGCATCTTTTTCCTTCTGAGCCACAATGTTTTGCCTTTGTTGACCTGGGAGTTTGCAGCCAGCGAGGAGGGCCAAGTGCCTGAGGTTGATAATAAGAAAACTCAGGGCACAGGGATTGGTCCTCTCCGATTACTACTGACAAGTTTCCTTGCAACCAAAATAACACTTTTGTTTCCAATATCCAGGGAAGTGAGGCACACACTTTTCTCAGAAATCTGACATTATGTTGTCCAGGTCTAAGTATCACTGTATGAACCTAAAAACCCCGTATTTATTTAATCAGTTTTAAAATCAGAAGCCGTCTTCTGCAGTGGTAATTCACAATGAAAAGACATTTAATCTGGTATTTCTCCAATGGGTTTTTAAGATTCCTGCTCCAAAGGACTGTGAGACATTATTTCCTTATAAAAAGGCTGTAAATATTATCAACATTTATCTAGGTCCATCAGTCCAAAATACCACTGTGTATTCAGTTTTCAAGGGAGCTTTCAATAAAACGCAGACCCTGGGTCCCTCACGCTGAGGTGAGGCCTAGGGATCTGTATTTCACACGGTCCCCAGGTGACTGTAACTGGACACAACGACCTCAGGGAAAGAGGTTTCCCATTAGCCTCTGGCCCTGTGTGTCACTGATCCGCCCTCACAGCACAAAGGGACCTGTCCGTCCCTAGCCACGAAACTGTCCCTCTCTGCGTCCCTCCTGGAGAATCAGTCCGCTCAGTGCTTTGCAAGGTGAGCTTCCCAGACAAGCAGCCACAGCGCCACCTAGAGCCTGTCCCAACACAAACTCTCCCGTGCCACCCAGACCTGCTGCATCACAAAGTCTGGGTTCCAGCAGAGACACACTGAGCCCTCCTGGTGGCTCCGAGGCAGTTGGCTGCAGTTTGGGAACCTCCGAGGGATGAGAGAATGTCACAGCTTCAGGAGAGAACGAAGAAAGATGTAACTCAGTGGAAGGTAGAACCGAATTTATTAATGACAGCCTTTATTACAACCACTCTCGAGTGTAAAAAATAAAGGGTGATTAATTGAGATCTCAAACTCACTGGGGCTTGCTGTTCGGCCTTTCGCTAGACACGCCCAAGGGGGCTCCTGCCTGATCCCGCAGCAGCGGGCCGGATGCAGCTCGCTGGACAAGGAGGGGACGAACAAGACGGACAAACGTGCCGCGTGGAGGGCGGGACGTGACTACGACAACCGTGGTGGGGAAGGGATGAGGCGAGACAAGCCCACCGCGGGAGTGAGCACGGGCACCTCTGTCTGCACGCGGACATGCCCTGCCGCGAGACAAGGCTTGAGATTTCTGTCCTCTCGGGGCAGACGGACACACTCATCAGCCGCCAGGATGCAACATGCGGCTGAGACGGAAAAGCTGGCGACATTTCCACGAGCTATGCTAGCTGCTGCCCAGGTGTGTGCTGGCCAATGTGCCACCTGTGAGACACGCCTGTGCTTTTCCCCAGCGTCCCACAGGCTGCTGTCTGCTCCCCAGGAGAGTGACATCGGTGGACACAGTTGGATTAAAATCTGGGGGCAAAACTCGTCCACCTCAAGGAGGGGGCAGAGACAGCAGCACCTGGGTGGCTTCCCACCATGGGTCACGTGCCCGGGCCAACGCGCCCCCTCCCAAAGTATTTGTGCTTTGACACCATCCTGATGCTAATCAGTCTGCAGTGGAGGACAGAGCGAGCACGGGCCATGCACTGCTTTCTCTTTTAATAAAAGCGAACTAAGACTGGAAGAAAAAGAAGAAAAATCCATGAGAAACTCTGCGACTGTGTCAACGCTGTTTGCAATCAGGTCTGGTCCCATTCGAAGACAGAAGGGGGCGGACGAGGAACAGGCCGCTGCGAGGGGCACGGGAAGAGACTGTGGAGCCCGTGGCACTGTCTGCCACGCACAGCCGGGCTCTTCCCAGCCGGGCGGGAGGACACGCAACGGCCTCCCCCGGCCTGAACCTAGGAGATAAATGTGACCGCGTAACACGCCTGAATGTGTGCTGGGAAAATGGCAGGAAAGGGAGACGATGGATTCAGAGTCACACGTCATGCAGGTTACGATGACACTGAAAATTAATATTCGAGCTAAGAAAACACTTTAAAATTTAAGAGGAACTGTATCATAGCTTTTGCCTTTGGAAGAAAGAAAAAAAAAAAAACAAGCAAAACAAAACGAGCCAGAGTTTCCAAAAATCCAACAGCTAGTTTGGCGGGGTGGGGATAAGGGAGTGTTGAACTAATGCCTCTCTTCATTAACCTCATTTTCTCCTTGGATTTCAGTGATAAATAAAGCTCAGGCCTACTCAGAAGAAAAGATCAGTCCTGCTAAAATGCAGCAGCGAGAAGTCTTCCGACGCCCCCTGCACAGCGCGCGGAACACACTCCTCTCCGACAGACCAAGGGTGCCCACTGAGTCACCTGCTAAATACGACGATAAACTCCAGACCCCAAGACGAGCTGTTTTGCTCTTCAAACGACAGTTGAAGCGTGTCCTGAAAGGTCCACGGGGGTGCCAACACGCCACCGCCCGCCCAGGCGAGGGGACAGTCCCTCCCAGGTGTGACGAGGAGCGAGCCTGCCTCTTCCGGCCAGTCGCTTACTGCAGTGGAGGACAGGACTGCATTTTCCACCATTTCAAGTACGTCTGAGGCCCCCACCCTCCCTTCCGGTCGTTTCTGGTGAGCGTCCAACCATCCGTGAATTCACAGCTACAGTAGAGATTCAACGGCGCAAAGACTTTCAGACGGGTTATTTTTTTAAAAAAAATTCTGTCTGTGAGCAGCATTTCCCAGTTTTACCCCCCCCCCAAAACCAAGTTCTCGGCAGCTCCGTTAGGTGAGATGGCAGGACACCGGGGTGACGGGTCCGTGCCGCGCAGCTGGCAGCTGGGCACGCGGGAGGGTCAGGGAGGCTGGGCGTGTCCAGTGTCTTGCGGCTGCTGCGACAGGGCGCCTACCAGCTGGCCCTGACAGCCTCGATGTCACTGACCAGGTTCTGGGCCAGGCATATCCCAAAAATCTGAGAAAGGAAGTAAAAGTGAGTTAAGCAGTGACACTCTTTACCTTCATTAGGGTTTCCCTGGGCACTGTGCCCCATTCATTTTCGTTACCTTTGATTTTTAAACTCTGAGCGACAAGGTGTATATGGCGAAATGCATCCTTTTAATGTATATAATTCAGTGGATTTTAGTATATTCACAAACTAGGGAACTATCACCACTATCTAATTACAGAACATTTCATTACCCCGGAAAGAAACCCGAGACCCACTCACAGGCGGTCATCCCCATTCCCCATCCCTACAGTCTTGGAAACCACTATTTTACCTTCTGTTTCTATGGATTTGCCTATTCCAGACATTTCTTTTGATGACTGAGTAATATTCCATCAGATGGATATTATCAGTTTGTTTATCCACTCTTCAGTTGATGAACATTTGCATTTTTTGCACTTTTTGGCAATTACAAATGATGCTGTGATGAACATTTGTGTGCATGGTTTGGAATGAACATGTTTTTAATTCTTTTGGGTACATTCCTACCCAAATGACCCAGCAGAATTCTGGCTCATATGGTGAAACTGTGTTTAACTCTCTGAGAAACTGCCAGATTGTTTTCTAAAGAGGCTGCACCAATTTCACTCCTGCCAGCAACGGCTGAGGTCCCACCTTCTCCACATCCTGCCAACACTTGTCTTTTTTATTGTAACCATCCTAGGGGGTGTGAAGTGATACCTCACTGCGGTCTTGATTTGCATTGTTTAAATGACTAATGATGTTGGCATCTTTTCATGTGCTTATTAGCCATTTTTATCTTTTTTAGAGAAATGTCTATTCAGATCCTCTGCCCATTTTAAAATTGGGTTTGTCTTTTTAATGTTGAGCTATAAAAGTTCCTTATATATTCTAGATATCAGATCCTTATCAGACAATGATTTACAAATATTTCCACCCATTTTGGAGAATGGGTGGAAATATTTCTTTCCACTTTCTTAATGGTATCAGTTTCAGCACAGAAGTTTTAAATTTTGATGAAGTCCAATTTATCTGTGTTTTGCTTGGTTGCTTGTGCTTTGCTTGTGCTTTGGGAATCATGTCTAAGCAAACACTGCCTAATCCAAAGTCATGAAGATTGACATACATGTTTTCTTCTAGAGTTTTATAGCATTATCTCTTATATTTAGGTCTCTATTTTTAAATTTTTATATACGGTGTGAGGGAGGGGTCTAAATTTATTCTTTTGCATATACAAATCCAATCTTCCCAGTACCATTTGTTGAAGAGACTGTTCTTTCCTCACTGAATGGTTTCATTCCCTTGTCAAAAATCAACTGTATAGGTCTATTTCTGGACTTTCCGTTTTTCCAGTAATCTTTATGGCTAACCCTACTTGAGTACACGCTATCTTCATTACTGCAGCTTTGTAGTCAAGTTTTTAACTGAAAAGTATGAATTCTCCAACTTTTTTTCTTTTTCAAATTGTTTTGGCCATTATGGGTCCCTTGCATTTCCATATAAATTAGAGGGTCGGCTTGTCTGTTTTGCTAAAAAGGTGGATGGACTTTTAACAGGGACTGCACTGAATGTGTAGATCAATTTGAGGAGCACTGCCACCTTAATGGCATTAATTCTTACAATCTGTGAACAGGATGTCTTCATATTTATTTGGGTCTTCTTTGCTTTCTCTCAACTGTGCGCTGTTAGGAAACTATAACACCAACGACATGAAGAGTCGGCTCCTGTGACTGCTGAGAAAGAACGAGTGTCCCCTCCCTTCACTAGCACTTTGGCAAGGTGGTCCAAAGAGAGAAAGGGGCGTAGTATCTCTGTGAAACTGCCCCAAACTTTAACCTTACCACCGCAACCTGCTTCTAACGCTCTCCCCGGTACCCTTTCCCTGAGACGTCCAAGAAGGACTCTGGTCTTACCTGCAGCAGCGCGATGCCTATGAAGATGCCAGCCACGATGGTTAAATTGTCCTGCAGCCACTTCTCAAACTGGGGCACACAGCCTTTCGTGTAGATGACAATCTGCTGGTCCACCTCCTTCGAGGGGGAGAGGAAAGCACAGTGTCACAGAGACAGCACCACGCACACGCCACGGCTCCTCCACACAACCCCTGCGCTCAGGGACAAGACGAGATCCCACTTACTGGTTTTTGCCTGGCATCATAGCCACACTGCGTGTTGATGACATCTTCCTGGTGAAGAAAGAAAGGAGAGAAGTGAAGTCATTCTTGTTAGGCAGAAAGCTACCGCGGCAGGGGCACAAGACCCGTTAGGTGCAATCAAATGGAGCTGGGCACATGAGCTGTGGCACCACGGCAAACACTTTATGTACACCGCTCCGTGTCATCACTACGACGTTCAGTAGCAGGTGTCCAAGCGAGCCCTGTCTCACACATGCGGAGAGCTGAGGCTCAGGGACTGCCCGAGTAAGTTCACTGTGCAGAAGGCTCGAGATCCAAGGTGCTGCCAACTTCGAGCAGCTTATGGGGTTTAGGGGACTGGGGACACTGATAAAAACCACGGTGAACGGACACAGTGACTGTCTTCATTTATGCTCTTTTGGGGGCTCTTTTATTTTTTAATATACACACTTCTGTATTATTAGTCTTATTCAAATGGTTTTTCAATGAGAATGCATGATTTTAACAATTAAACGAAACAACGCCCTGACCGCGTCTCACAGGGACAGCCTGATGCCTCACGAGGCCTCACGGGAGGCACAGGTCCCCCGGTCCTGGCTTAGTTTATCTTTCCTCTCTGCAGGGTGTGGGGCATACTTTATTGGGTCAGAGTTCAAGGAGTGAGCTGTCTTCTACCCGGAGGATCTGTGGTTGCAAGGGGAGGCCCAGTGCCTTCTGACAATCCTTAGAATTCTCTGGAAGGGCAGGAACTGGCAACAAGGAGCCAGCGCAAGGCGGCCTGGATGGGCACCTCGGGCTCTGCACTGCCACTGGCCCCCTCAGGAGAGAGAGAGGAGGGAGCCGTGGGAAAGGCGGGCTTTCCTGTCCCAGGAACCAGGTGATGGAGGGGGGACGGGGGATGGAGGGGGAATGGAGAGAGGGATGGGGGGATGGGGGAATGGAGAGAGGGATGGGGGGATGGAGAGAGGGA
>VSMD01056803.1:0-47483 GCA_008750895.1 Mirza zaza | reverse complement strand
GTGTCCACTGGAGAGGAGGAAAACTGTATCCTCACATGGCAAAGAGCAGGAGAAGAGCCCACTCCCACAGTCCTTATAGCAGCATTAATCCACTCGGCAGGACAGAGCCCTCATGACCTAGACACCTGCCATTAGGCCCCACCTGCCAATACTATTGTATTGGGGATTGAGTTTCCAACACATGAATTTTGGGGGACACCTTCAAACCATAGCAATGCTCATGACAGGGAGTACAGCCAGGGTGGTAGGCTCTGCATGTATTTCTTAATGAATGACACGTTTCCAACTCTTTATAAAGTCTAAAGTGCATTTTCCTATCTATCAATCTTATCTATCCATCTTCTATCACTTATCTATCTTTCCCACTCACGTGGTATGATGAATGGTTAAGAGCCCCAGCCTCTGGAGTCAGACGTCCAGTGTTCCTGGCTCTGCTCCTCACTAGTTGTATATCTAAGAACAAGTTGCTTATTCACTCTAAGCCTTGATTTCCTCTTCTATAAAATGGGGACAATGTTAGTATCTGCTTCTACCTCTTGGGGCTACAGGGACTATATGAAATAATGCATGCCATGTGCTCAGCCTGGTACTTGTTACTCACTAAGCACACCGTCAACTTTGACTGTCAAAGCTGAGAATCCCCCAGATTCTCAGGGGGAAGTGGCTAACTTTTCCTTTTGGGATAAGACCAGCTGGGGGGAAAGCATGATTATGAGCAAGACAGGAGGGAGGAAAATAAAAAGTTCCACCATGTGGTTCTCAGAAACAATGACACCGCCACCATCAACAACAACAAAATGGCAATTCCAGTCATGGCATTATTTACCAGCCAGGAAGCCGCCATAGAGAATAAAAAAGTAGGCTGGGCTTGCCTTTCTTCAGGTGTCTCTTGGACTGGAATACGACTGAGAAACACCAAAACCAGAGCCACCAGTGGTCAGAGCGGAGCAGGTGAAAAGTGGAAATTAGAAGCCTTGGGGTGTGAACCCAGCCAACAGCTGGGGAAAGCAGCCAGTCCCGAAAAGGAGGAGCAGACTACTTTTCAGTCCATCATTGGAAAGTGTAAAAAAGTTTTAAAGGATGTTTTGAAATACATATTGCTAATGCCTCAGAGCAGAAATATGCAATTCCTATCCCCAAATAGCTGTAAATCTCAATATTTGTACCTTACATGTTTGTCAGAAGGGATTTTATGAATCCATTTCCTTACTCTGGGCCCACTCTTCAATCCAAGTTCTTTCACATTCAGTCCCTGGCCATTCTCACAGTGCCTTATCAGGTGCCCTCTACGGTGCTTGGAAAACTCTTAATGACCAACTCTCCCAGCATCCTGTGTTGTTGAATTGCCCTCATTCCCCAAACAGTAAGTGGAGGATGAGTGACTTCCTAAGGTTATGTGGGAAATAGATCTCAAGAGGTGCTGTAGTTTGGGGTTCTCTCAAGATTACTTGGCCTGGGTGGAGATCGGGAAGCCTTCCAGAAGTTCCATGTACGTGGAACGGCAAGCTGATGTGGGAGGATGTGGCTAGACAGCAAGAGCCGAGAGAAAGAGGGAAAACCTGACTCTTGCACTTGAGCAGTGGGCTGGATAGGAGGAAGAGTGTTTGCCTTCATCCGGTGGTCTCAGAGCATGGCCTCAGCATCAGCAGCACCTGGGGACTTAGAAATGCACATTCCTGGGCCATGCCCCAGCCTAACTGATTCAGAGACACTTGTGGATGTGGCTCAGCAATCTATGAACCCTTCAGGTGGTTCTGGTGCACGCCAACACTTGAGAACCACGTGTCACTGCATGCACAGCCTGTTCCAGCAAACCTGCAAAGTGGCCGAAAGAGCCTTTGTGAGGGCTACTGGCATTAAAATGAAGCTGTGAGGGGGAATATCAAGCCTGCCTTCCAGGGGTGGATAAAAGGGAAGAGAAGGAAATGCTTTTTCCCAATTTCCTTAAAATTAATGCTTAGAATTATGGAAAGTAGAGGTGGAAGGAAACTTCATAGTTATGGAATTTGACTCCCTTATTTTATTTCATGAGGAAGCTGAGGCCAGGTTGGTGGAAGGATCTGCCCAAGGTAGAGTCTGAGTCAAGACTCAGCACCAGAGCTCCTGACTCCTTGCCTCCCAGCGCCACCAGCAGGGCCCCTTGGAAAGTCATTCACAGCCTCCCCTCCCCTTCCGGCCTGAGGTCACCTCCACCTGGATTGTTTCCACATCCTCCTGGGGCTGCTCTTTTCTTCACGCTTCTCCTTGTCTTACCTATTCCTGACATCACTCTTCAAGGCCATGGTCTTCTGAGTGTCCTATAATGACTCCTTTATTTCTCCTCTGTGTCAGGTTTTCTCAGTCTCCATAATCTGGTTCCCCTGTTTCTTTTCCATTTTGTATCAAGAACCTTGATTGATGTTCTTTCTCCAGCATGCCCCTTTCTTTTCTCCTAAACCAAGGGTCATTAATTTTTTTTCAATAAAGGGCCAGGTAGTAAACATTTTAGCCTTTGTGTATCATATGGTTTCTGTTACAGCTGCTCAACTATGTTGCTAACAGTGCAAAAGCAGCTGGAGACAATATGTAAATAATGAACATGGCTGTGCTCCAATAAAACTTTATTTACAAAAACAGGTGGTGGTGATAAAAATGTTCAACAAGCTAGGAATAGCAAGGAACTTCCTTAACTTGATAAAAAAGCATCTATTAATACAAAAAACTTATAGCTAACAGCATACTCAATGGTGAAAGACTGAATCCTTTCCTTCTAAGATCAGAAACCAGAATAGGTTGTCTGTTCTCACTACTTCTATTTAACATCGCACTAGAGGTTACAGCCAGGGCAATTAGGCAAGAACCATAAATACAAGGCATCCAGACTGAAAAGGAAGAAGTAAAACTATCTCTACTTGCAGATGACATATTGTAAACAGACATACGACATTTGTATATAGAATATCCTAAAGAATCCATTAAATACTGTGACAATAAATACGTAAGTTCAGCAAGGTTGTGGGATACAAGATCAATAAAAAAAGTAATTGTATTTCTATACGTTAGCAATGACATTCCTAAATAATTTTATTTATAACTGCATTAAAAGCACAAATAACTTAGGAAAGATTTAACAAAAGAAGTCTGAGATTTGTGAAAACTACAAAACATTGTTGAAAAAAATTCAGAAGATCTAAATAAATGGAAAGATGGTTCATGTTCATGGATTGAAAGATTTAATATTGTTAAGATGTAAATACTTCCCAAATTGATCTACAGATTCAAAGCAATTCCTGTCAAAATACCACACAGTTTTCCCCCCCAGAAATTGACAAATTGATCTTAAAATTCATATGGAAATGCAAGGGACCCAGAATAGCCAAAACTATCCTAAAAAAGAACTAAGTTGGAGGACTAATACTTTCTGAGTCTAAAACTTACTACAAAGTTATAGTAACCAAGACAATGTGGCACTGGCATAAGGAGAAATATGTAGATCAATGGAATAGAATTGAGAATCCAGAAATAAAACCATGAGACTGTGGTCAACTAATTTTTGATGAGCGTGAGAAAACCATTCAATAGGGAAAGAAGAGTGTTCTAAACAAATGATGCTGGGGCAAGTTGGATAGCTACATGCAAAGGATAAAGTTGAACTCTTATCTGTAACCATATGCAAAAGTTAACTCAAAATGGATCAAAGATCTACATGTAATAGCGAAAACTGTAAAACTCTTAGAAGAACACCTAGGGGTAAATCTGTATGATCTTGGATTTGGCAATGGATTCTTAGATATGACACCAAAACCAAAGCAACAACAGAAAAAATAGATAAATTGGACTTCATCAAAGCTAAAAGCTTTGTTCTTCAAAGGGTACTATCAAGAAAGTGAAAAGGCAATACACAGAATGGGAGAGAGTATGTGCAACTCATATATCTGATAAGTGACTTGTATCTAAAATATATAAAGAACTCTTCTAAGTTAACAATAAAAAGATAAGTGATCCAATTTAAAAATGGGCAAAGGATTCGGTAGACATTTCTCCAAAGAAGACATATAAATGGCCAATAACGACATGAATAGATGTTTAACACCATTAGTCATTAGGGAAATGCAAATCAAAACCAAAATGAGATACCATTTCACACCCACTAGGACAGCTGGAATAAAAAAGACAGGCAATAACAAGTGTTGGCGAGGATGCAGAGAAATGGGCACCCTTATATAGTGCTTGTGGGAAAATAAAATGGTGCAGCTATTTTGGAAAAGTCTGGCAGTTCCTCAGATGATTTAAACATAGAGTTACATATGATCTAGTAATTCCACTCCTAGGTATATACTCAAGAGAAAGGAAAACATATGTTCACACAAAAACTTGTATACAAAATTTCATGGTAGCATTTTCATAATAGCCAAAAGGTGGAAAAAATTCAATATCCATCAATTGATGAGTGAATAAACAAAATGAGGTATATCCGTAGAGTGGAATATAATTTGGCCTTAAAAAGCAATGAAGTACTGATACATGTACGACATGGATGGATCGTTAACAATTATGCTAAATGAAAGAAGGCATTCATAAAACATATGATTTCATTTCTATTAATATTTATATAAACTTTTCAGAATAGGTAAATTCGTAGAGGTAGGAAGTAGATTAGGAGTTGCTTAGGATGAAGGTAGGAGGAAGAGGGGAAGCAGGGAAATGAGGATTGACTTCTAAAGGTGTTTTTTTTTTTTTTTAGTTTAGTAGGCTTTATGTGTTAGAAATAACTCCATATTTCACATTTTTACATCATTAGCTACTTTTGAGAAAGAATAGTTTCATATAAAGATACCAACTGGAACAAACTTTTAGAAAACTTTATAGAGATCTTTGGAAATTGTAGTGTGTCCTGCCATAAGCAAATCAATTAATCTCCACTCTCTCAAAGTGTAAAAAACAAAAAAGAATATCTAGACATTACTTTTTATAATCAGATTCAGAGAAAATACAACAATGATCAATGGCATTTTGGAGCAGATAAAACTGTTGGGTTTTATGTTGGACTCTATCATTGGGTTTTATGTTGGACGCTATCATTCCATGATTTGCTATCATCATGCTCCTTCCTATTAAGTGTTTTTGGTAATATTAGTTCTATATTCATTTGATATGAGCATTTATATTAAACTTCGAAATTACTTCTAGTAGTAGCCAGAATAAATGTCAGAAACTCCTAAAAACAACTTATGTTTTCCTCCCAATTAAGAGAATATTTAGCCATGTCAGTATTGAAACTATTCAAAAGACAACTGCAGATTTTAAAGACCAGTGGGGTGCTTTGCAGGGAACACTCACAGGCTGGAGCATGTGGCCCAGTTAGTCAACACAGGGGTTTCTTTAATACGGAATGAAAACGCCAAAATCAGACTGTGATGATGGTTGCACAACACTGTGAATATATTAAAAAACATTGAACTTTATACCTTAAATGGGTGATTTGTGTGGTATGTAAATTATATGTCAAAAAAGCTGTTAAAAACAAACACATGTCAGGCCAGATTTGACCTGTGGGCCATAGTTTGCTAACCCCTGCTCTAAACTTATGCAAATTCTACCCATTGTTGAAGACTCATGTAAATCAAAGAAAAACACCAATCTATTGAGGCCTGTGCTTTTTCTGTTGTAGGTTCTGCTGCCGTCTTAACTATTCTTCAGATATTTATTGAGGCCGGTCACGTGTTAGAAACTGTGCTAAGTATCTGGAATACTAAAAATACTTGGACACAATTTCTTAAGAAGTTTATGATCTGGTAGGAAAACAGATGAAATTGAATGACTAATGTAAAGGGAGGTGATTTTATATATATATATATATATATACACACACACACACACACACACACACACATATGTGTTACATGTTCTTGGCATGAAGAAGAGATGTGTAAACTGTGATGGCTGGGTGTTGAAGGAGTGCTGATCCAAAAATGGCAGAGTAGTGGGTCTTAAAAGGATTGCAGCAAATTGCCAAGGGGGGCATTGAAGGAGACCACAGTCTGCGCAGAGCTTGGAGGCAAGAGTCCAAGCATGCATCTGAGACCCTAAGTGGCTCTGTAGGACAAAGACTCAGGGGAGGCTGGATTTGGGAGGGGGCTTGGCTTAAGCACCGGCTCCTTTTCTTCTCAACAGCCTTGCTTCTCTCGTCTCCAGAGCTGCTACTTCTTCTTTGCTCAGCTCCAGGGCAAACTTCTTTTTCAGCCTGCTGTGGTCTCCTTCACCAGCCAACCACTCTTCCTCCTTTTCTTCTAGGTATCTACCACTTGTTTCTTCACCACAATGGTTTCAATAAAAATACTGTCTATTTACTAGTCTGCAAATTCCTGTTACTTTCTGCTAAGTCTTTCCCATTGTTCTCACCAGCTTTGCACAGAGCATCCTGGCTCATCCCCGTGACCTGTCAGCCTTCTTAAACTTTTTGATAGAAATCCACAGGTCAGCGTGATGCCGAATTCTGCTTTCTGTACTTGACCAAGGACAAGCGCTTATTTGTATTCAAAAATGATTCATTCTTATACTTTCTTCCTAATGTTTTACTCAAAGCAAGAGAACACAGCAAGGGGGTCCTGTGGCTGGAGCATCCATTAGACGTGATTATCGTCTTGTGGTTCCTGGAATCTCCCAGGGTCAAGTGACTCTTGCTTAAGAACCAGATCTGTCCAGTGAATAATGTGGTCCTCCTGGCCAAAGCACTTCTTAGCTTCTGCCCACAATGACATGGGTGCTTCATCATTTTAGACACAGGAAACCACATGCCTTGGCTCTGGAATTGTAAAACAAACACATCTGGCCCTGATGGTCTCTTTACCAAGGCACAATCTCACCCAAGTCATGACCAAAATAAGAATCTTTCGTGGAGTTAAGAGAGTACAAAGGGAAGTGATAACGTGGCAGAGAAGGGAGAGAGACGGAAAGTCATGGTGATCCAGGAATAAAAGGGGGAGTTTCAGGATCTGAGGAAAACCAAATTAGGCCAAGAATAAGCTGTCTGTACTAGAGAAAAGCTTACTATCGCCTTTAATGTTCCACTCCTTCCAAAAGCCAGTCATAAAAGTTCTTGGAATAATAATAAGAAAAATGAGGCTGATGTTTGTTGGGGACTGTGTTGGGGTGGGATATGGCCCCAGTGTTCACTGGTGTGACAGCTCAACAGATCCCAGGACCGGATGCCTGGGCCAGCTTACCAAGGACAGCCTTCACACCCTCCTCAGTGAGGCAGAAAGGAGGCTGCTAGTCACGGCCCCGCATCTGAGTGCCGCACCATCAGGCTTTCTAAAAGGTGCCATGTTAGGAACTTGTGTTTAATAACTTGCTAGTATTTCATTTCAATTTTTTTTAAAAAAAATTGAGATGAGGTCTCTCTCTGTTACCCAGGCTGGCCTTGAACTCCTGCCTTCAATTGATTCTCCCACCTCAGCTTCCTGAGTAGCTGGGAAAACAGGCCTATGTGACTGCACTCAGCTTTAACCTTATTTTTAATAAATATTCATATCACAATCATTTATCAAAAATTAGTCATAGAAATTAAAGTTTCCTTTTTTAGTTGGTTTTCCAAAGTACTTTGTCAACATTGTGAAAATAATATTTTTTTAAATGGGTTTTGAGAGGGCAATGAACATGTGGTCTCCCAGCTTAGAGAAGAGGCGCAGGGCGCGGAGAGGGGTGGCGAGGGGTTCCCAGCAGTGTGAGAACTGAGGGTTCTGGCCCTGCCTCCCCCCAGCCCTCCAGCAGCTCTCTGGGGCCCACCCTGACTGTCTCTGCTTTCCCTCTTCTTTTTTTTTTTTTTTCCTATCAAAAAGACAACTCTCTGACATCAGTTGGCCTGCTGGATTGGTATCACGTTCTGAGTATGAAAACTCCGGGCTGGAATGGGCACCATGCCTCCCCCTGTCTACCTTTCCCTTGACTCTGTCCCCACTCAAGCCCCATCAAGTCCCCCCTTTTCCCAGAACAACGACAAAGCCCTCAGTTACCAAACATGTTCTCATGCACTCAAGTGGCTCCTGGAGCTGGGGCATCAGCTACGTCAGCAGGGCATGAACCCTGCATTCAGCCTGCCAAATGCTCTGCCGTATTTGCCATCTCTGCTTTTTCTTTGCTTTAGCCTTAACCATGACATAAACCACCCTGCGACAAACCCAGGCATGCCCCGGATGTGTCGACTCTACAGGGAATGAATTCCTCCCACGGCCAGGCTGAAGGCTTACCTGATCTCTGAAACCCGAGGCTCCAGCGCCTTGCCGAGGTCATGCCTCTTTTTCCCGGGAACTGATAACCAAGAGTTTTTCAATTATTCCTTAAGGGCTGCAGCCCAGGGTGGCCCACTGGGAAGGTGAAAATCTCACTCTTGAATTTCTAGTTACTGTTCCTTTTTGCCTTCTAGGGAGGCTTCTCTGGGAGGCCCCATCAGGTTCTGGTTACAGAGCAGCTGGCCTTGCTGTGTGAGCACTGCCCGGAAATGCTGTGATCCCAGGACTGACTTTGGTCATCTAGTGATGAGCTGAATAAGGCAAAGTGCCCCCTTATCCAGGACCTTCCCCTACTCACCTGCAGCAGTAACTGACGAGGCTGCTGGGAGCCGTGACTAGGACACAAAGACACCTGGAGCAGCCAGGTTGCTTTAACTTAAACCTCCCCACATCCAGGGGCTGTGTCAGTGCCCGTAATTACATTCTCTGTGCTGCCCACCTCCCCAGTGTGAGCACTTCCGGGGCAGCTGTGGTCTCATGAATCTTTCTTGCATAAACTTCATTAATCTTCACATTCCTCAGGGTAAACAGCAAACAGGGAATGAGAGTTGCCTGCCTGGAGATGCTGAGGTTAGACACTGAGCAATAAAGCCATTCACCCATTTCAAACTTTCTTTTGTTGTCTCTTTGGCTTTCAATAAAGACTTCCCTGCACCTAACACCAGCAGGCAGAAGGTGGGGAGGTGGGGCCGTGGGAGTGCGGGTGGGTGGCGTAGGTATGAAGCTCTAGGGAGGGAGTACAGGGTCCTTTATTACAACCCCAAGACCACTGGAAGCATGTCATGAGGGGCACTGGCAGACAAAGCTGCCCATAGGTCATTCGCTTTTCCTCTGAAGCAAGGTCTCGAACTTTCCCTGCAGGTAATGGGTCAAAAGGGATGGGCCACACTGTTGAGGTGTGGTGAGGACGTCAGACTGACTCCTGCCAGCATCATCAGCTTGGCAGGATGAAGCTGGAGTATCTTAGCCTGGACCTCGAAGCTGCTTTCCAGTGTCTAAAGTAGTGCTAATCTATGGCTGTGAGATGTGCGGCCAGTAGTTTCTTGTAATATTTATAATGCAATATGCTGATTGCTTGCTTAAAAAATAAAATGTTTTCCATATTGTCTCTAGAATATTTCCCCTGACATTTACCTGCATTTGGCTATGCTTCCTGCACAGGAGAGAGAGTGGTTGAGTTATAAGTAGCATAATAGGTTTATGATATGTGAATATCATCATTGGACAGTGAGGTCTGCTGATCCAAGGGAGGCATTTCACCATTCACTGTGAAGCATTCTGAAAAGGAGAAACCACAAACAAACAAAACAAAATCCACCACCAACAAACACAACCAGAGGGGCACAGGCTGAAAATGGTAATGGGATTCCATCTCCTATGCCAGTTCTGACTGGTAGAGGCTGCCTGTGGAGAGGCATTGTGCAGCTGTGTCTAGGTTTAATGAGCAAGAACACCATGATCTGTTGGTGATGTCTGCCACAGGTGAGGGTGGTGAAGGCCCGTGGTATTTGACTCAGTGAACTGCAGAATGGAATTCTGCCTGAAAGTCTCTCTTGAGAGCAATTCCAAGGCTGAATCTGGGTGTAGTCAATAAGAACATCTATTGGTGATGTTGGCCATAGGTAAGGGTGTTCACCCTTGAGTATTTGACATAAGCAAACTATAAGATGGAGTTTCATAATCAACTCCAAAAAATTCTACTTACTCCAGTCTCTTTAACTGCTCACCCAGGAGAATCAAGCAGCAGGGAGATTCACAAGTGTCCATCTCCGTTTCCACCAGCCTAGGAGGAAGACTTTTTATGCAATCTTGTTCCCTCTGCATCGTGGTAAGTACAAGTACCTTCCAGGCCACTGGGCAAGTCCTTGGCATTCCTTCCACCCCACCTCCCTGCCACCTCTTGTGGTTTTACTTTTGTTGTAACTAAAGCTTGGGAACAGACTTGTCTCCTGCTGAATTCCAAAAAAATTCCCTGTATCAGTATAATCCTGAGGAAAGTTTAGTAGTGACACTGGTGACATTTGTACCAGGCTTGGAAAAGACATACTGGTTTTTATATTTATGACACACAAATTATATGTTCATATTTTAGCTCCAGACTTTCTTTGATAAATGCCCAAAGGGATGAGGAAAAGAAGAGGGAGGGATAGATTGCTTCAAATACTCAAGAACCTCCAAATCCCTCACTAGATGAAAAGCAAATTAAGGATCCTTGACAGGTTAAAACCAAATGTTTGGGGTTTCTCCACCAGAGCAAATGAATTTCCAGTTTAGTAACTTTCTTAGAATTCCCCCTGCTCTTCTATGCTGTGAGCCTTTCAACTCCATGAGCCTATTGCTGGTATGTGTCATGAGTTTTAAATATGACAGTGGCTTTTAATTAAATCCTTGTTTATCATACAGTTAATGGGCTAAGACTAATGACCAAAGGAAAAACAGGCTTTCAGTGATTTTCTCACCCATCATATGATACTTGAGAAAAATAGTAAAGTGATTTTTTCCTCAAGGGTGAGTTAGTATAGATGTCATTTCCCCTATTTGTTCTCCTACATGAGTTCTGGAATGATTTGGGACAGCCCGTCACTCTGCCTGGGTACATCAAGAAATGACTATAAATCTGTCTGCAGGAGCTTAGAGATTCAACATCTCCCTTTAGCCAAGAGCAGCTGCTGGGTCTGGGCACACCGCCATCTGCAATGCGATCCTTAAAATTTGAGATGGCAAATCTTCAGGGTCACCTTTCTCTCTTTTCTCTTTTTCAATGATGGACATAGAGTGCCAGTGTTTACTCTGGGAACTTGGAGCCCAGGCCTGCTAAATGGACAACGCTGGCCTTCTTCACCTGGCCTCGTTCCCTGTGCGTGTCTGCCTTCCCCACTCCTCCCCACCACCTCCCTCTTTCCCCAAATTTCTAAATACTGCATAGGGTTTTGAAAGTTGGGAGCCCTGGGTTCTCTTCTCTGCAGTGATGTTATGTGATTTTGGGACGGTCATTCCATCACTTTGTACTTCATTTTTTTCCATCTATTCTCTGAACTACCAAAATGCAGTGTTCTGACGTCAGTTACTGAAGTAGATGTTTAAAATAGAAAAAAGAAATTGTGAGCCTCTGACTATCCAAGGCTGTTCCTGGACGTGCTCCTTTGAGCCCTGGGCAGGAAGGTGCCCCGTGGGCACGAGACAGATGGTTGGGATGCTCATTGCCATTGCCATGAGATGCACAGAAAACTCAATGGCTCCAGGACACTGTAGTGAGAATGCACTAGAAGTTGGGGTCCCAAATTGACAATCGTGGCCATCGAAATGTTTCTAATTCTCCTTACTTAATACAAACTGGCAATCTCAGATTTACTTATTGGTCATGTAGGAGGTTGGGTTAGAGATATGATTCAGTCCTGACTTCTGAAGCTTCCAGACTGAGAGGTCGTAAGTGGGCAGTCCTAGGGCTTCCATGGACAGAATTAGACAGTTCTGTGAACTTAGATGGGAAAAAAAATTATGTCTTTATTTTTAGTAGCCTTTAACTGAAATAAGAATTTTCTGTAATTATAAATGTGGGCAAAAAACCACAGTAGTATTAGTAGTATCTGTCTGTTTCTTGCTATCAGAAATTAAAGATATTTTCATATGACATTACTATTGTTGCACACACCTTAAAATATCATTTACACTGATAACTGCTTTGAAATTGCAAGTTATTAAACCAGCTGCTGGGTCTGGTTGAGTTAATAAAGAAGCACATGTTTCATACTATATCACACATTCGATTAAAAATATTCTTCCATTTCAATATAATTTGTTTTCTTTGAAATCCTGTGTAGTTGACTCTGTGTATTTAAAAACCACATTCTGCAGGGTGTCATCAGAGTACAAGGCACAGGGAGGCTGGGACCGCCTGCTGGGGTCTGTCTGCTGCCTCCTATGACCAGAGGCTACAGCTGTGAGCAGGAGGCAGAGCCCAGGCCTCCCATTCAGAAGGCCTGGGTCCCAGGCCCGGGGCCACCTCTGTCTGCTGGGGGAGTCACTTAGCTTCTGTGAGTTTCCATTTTCCCCCTGTAACAAGGAGATGATAATATTTTCCCAGCTGGGTGGTGGGGGGATTAAATGAAATCACAAATGTCAGGATGCTTTGTAAACTGTAAAGTGCTATGCAAATGCTAGGTATTAATATTCAGTGGTTCCAGGCACTTCTTTTACTTAGCATTTCTAGCATCAAGCCAGTAATGAAGGGGAAATGGAAAAAAAAAAAAACACAACCAAAAACAAACAATCTGGAGGCCAGATGCTTGTGTGCAAGAAACTGGAGGAGAAAAGTACATTTGTGGCTTGAATTATGGAACATTCATGGGTATGGTTAAGAATATAATGGAATCTGATAGAGCTGGGTAAGAATCCCTTCTCGATCACATACCAGCTAAGTGTCTTAGGCAAGTTTTTAAAATTCTCTGAACCTCAGTTTGCTCATCTGGAAAATGGGGATACTACTTACCATGTAGAGTTGTTGTTAAAGATTAAATAATGCTTATTCCTGCACCAGCATGTAGGGTTCAAAGTCTGTGTTTGGAGACTTTTCCAAATCCACTGTTTCTTAGCAATCTGAGATGGAGCAAATGAGGGAGAAAGAGAGAGATAAAAGAATTGCCTGTACAGTTTCCTTGTGAGTTGCAGGTCCAGAAGCTTTGTTTTTCAATAACACGTTTCACATGAGTTTCACCAAGGATATTTGCAGGGTCCTTGGATGAGTTTGACCTTCATTCTGGTGAGCCCTAGAGGGCATAGAGCTCCCATGGTGCCTTTGATGACCTTTCCAAACCCTAACCCACACTGCTGTCCACTATGGTAGCCATTAGCCACATGAGGCTATTTCATTTTTAATTAGTTAAAATTAAGCAAAATTAAAAATGCCATTCCTTGTTTGCACTAGTCACATTGCAATTGTTCAGTAGCTACATGTGTCCAGTGGCTACCTCAGAATTAGAGAATATTTCCGTCACTATGCAAATGTCCTTGGACAGTGCTGTGACTCTGTCTGTGAGGGGTTAAATCTTCCCTAACAACTCGGCCTAGACTACTGTAGGGTCATTTATGCAAAACAAAGCAACTATCTATAAGGTTTTTCTGTGGCAAAAGAAACAGACACAGAGAGAGGAAGAGTGGGGCCAAACAACGTGGCTTTATTTAGCACTCCTGGGTGAGGTTCTTGGGTCCCAAGAGAGGGAAGCCTGAGAAGTCACACCTGTTTGAAGGGGGTGAGTCCTTTTATACCATTTGGTACAGGCTAGGGACTTTTGACGGGAAGAGCTGGGGTGACCTTTGGTGGTCATTGAGAAATAGGAGGGGCTGGTGGTATTTGCAGAATCCAGGAGCCAAAACTTTCTTATCCGGGTGGACCTCTGGGTGTGGTTCCTCTCAGTGGGGCCTGGCAGTTTGTCCTTGGTGGGTCTGGTCTCATGAGCCTTTTCTTTTTTGATCTAGGGAGAGGAGGGGGCCTCGCCACCAGCCTTACACTATCAGCCTAGGATATGCCCTCCCCACGAACCCCTCCCCCAAATCATCTGAATCTTAGCAGGTTCCAGACACAGAGATGGAAGGTGCCCTCTCTAGACAAGCTTCCACGGAGTGCTGAGAGTGTCCTCAGGGCACCACGCAAAGGCTCTGCACTTTGGGATGATTCGAAAGGGATGGTCTCTGCAAGAAAAAAAGGAGCATTCTTCCTGTTGACTCCTGTTCTTTTTCCACTCCTCCCACCCATCTCTTCCTAACGTCTCAGATTATTCCCCTGGCTTGGCTTGGAGCTCCATCCACATTCTCTGTTACCTCATCTGCTTCTGGATTTCTGTAATTAGAATTTAAATTAGGAAAGGATTGTAGGAAAAGTGGTGACGTCAGTGTGAGCTTCCTCTGTGTGTATCACAGTACAGTAGTCCCTCCTTATCCGAGGCTTCACGCACTGCAGTTTCGGTTGCCCTTGGTCAACCGTGGTCCAAAAATATCAAATGGGAAATTCCAAAAATGAAAAATTCATCAAGTTTAGGTTGTATGCTGTTCTGAGTAGTGGGATGAAGTCTCCCACCATCGCGCCCCATCCTGCCCTGGACGTGAATCATCCCCTTGTCCGGCATCTCCACGCTGCCTACGCTCCCGCCCATTAGTCACTTAGTAGTCATCTCGGGTATGAGATCAGCCGTCACAGTGCCTCAGTGCTGATGTTCAAGTAACCCTTATTTTACTTAATAATGTCCCCAAAGTGCAAGAGTAGTGATGCTGGCCATTTGGATATGCCAAAGAGAAGCCCTAAAGTGTCTTCTGTAAGTGAAGAGGTGAAAGTTCTTGATTTAATATGGAAAGAAAAAAATCATGTGCTGAGGTTGCTAAGATCTAAGGTAAGAATGAGTCTTCTACCCATGAAATTGTGAAGAAGGAAAAAGAAATTTGTGCATAGGATATATAGGCCTCCCATGATCCACAGTTTCAGGCATCCAGACTGAAACTGAGGCATTTCAGACCGCCAGGATATGAGGGTCTTGGATTATATACCCCCAGGATAAGGGGGGCTACTGTGGGGAGAGCTGGTATCCACTCCCTTTGATACGGTGATAACACCAGTCTCATAGAGCCCGTGGAATGGGACTCACAGAACCAGCAGCCCTGATTTAATGGATTTCTCAGCAAATTTAATCCTTCCCTCTACCTCAGTTTCTCCTTTATCACAGGGGATGCTACTTCTCACCTGGGAGCATCATAAAGAAGAGGCTGATAAAATCACCCTCACCAACTAAGATGCTTAAAATCTCTTTCAAGATGCTTTTCACCTGCCTTCCTTATCTCTACATACTCTTGGAAGAAATAACTCCTCTCTCACTATCTCCTTTGTTTTCCAAAACCAAGGAATTAATTTCCATTCATTATGAAGATGTCTTTGTGAACTCAAGATGTAGGTCCTTGGAATGGAGGAAGAAACTATCACCTAGGGAAATCTGTCTCCTGTTGCCTCGCCCTGAAATGTCAGTGGTTTAACACAATGGAAGTCTATTTTTTGCTCACATAAAGTCCCACCATGTGTTTCATAATGGGCTTTCCACTATGAGGTTTTCAGGCACGAAAGCACTTTCTTCAGTGTCTCCATGCGCTAGATCTTCTAAACTCGGCCAGCAGATTGGACGAGAGAGAACGGAGGCTGGTGCGGAAGGTTTACAGGGGCGAGACTGCAAGTAGAGCGCAGCGTCTTCTCCTCATTAGATGCCCTCTCTGCAGTCTGATCCACCACAGGGGACTTTGGGATGCATTCTGGCAAAGAGTAGCTGTGATCCACAGCATTCCTCTTTTGCCAGCACCAAGGAAGGGAGGGATTATAAAGCTACCAGCACCCTCGGTGTTTGCTGCTTATTTAGACCAGAACTGCAGGTCTCAGCTGGGGGGAGTTGGTAAGATCCAGGACTGTTGATGCAGCTCCCAGCTCCACAAAGGAATCCTGGCTAAGGAGGTGAATCCAGGCTAAGGAGGGTGCCCAGGGGGCCCTTTTGCCACCTGGGAAGGACCTTTCGTAAGACTGAGGAGTGGGAACCTCGGGTAACTCCCAGCTCTTTGAGGCAAGTCCCCAAAGACCATCCTCCTACAGGGTCTCAGCCTCAGATGTTTCATATCGGTTTGGCTTTCCCTTCCCGCAGGACTCTCTCCAACAGTCTCTTGCCACTCGAGGTGATGTCACCTCAGGCGAGGCAAACTAATTTTAATCTGAGGGCAAGTAAAAACATAATTAAGGAGGTAAATGTGTTTCCTGAAAAGCATACAGTTCTCTGTTGACTGTGCATTTTTTTCTAGTGGCTGTAAAGACAAAAGACAAGCATCCGTCAATACAGATACAGCTGCTCATTTGTTTGTGGAGTTTGCAATTAAATACAATAGCTTGTTTTTAAAAACCCAGCTTCTGCTGCCCAGTGCAATCTATTTTGGAGGGCAAGAGAGAAAAGAAGAATTTTAACTCAAAGCACCCGAGCCGAGGGAAATAAAACCTGTGCAAGCTCTGAATTCTCTTTGAATAGGAATGTTGGTGAGAAAGGGCCAGGATCTAAATTGTCCCCCAGGGTGGGGCTGCTTTTTGCTTGATGTTATCTCAGCACCTTCACCTTCATGTTGCCCTGAAGAAGCCAAGAGATCAAGATGAATGAGCTTTCCCAGTTGCCTTAATATTTAAAGCCACAAGCAGGCCCAGTTCCGAAGGCGGTGGTTTAACTCCTTGGCTGCCACCTGGTGCACTGTTGCACAAACACAGCAGGCCCATGGTTTCAGGAGGTGACGCACAGGGAAGCAGCAGGGTGGGGTCCCGAGCACAGGGGCCTTGCGTGCCCACCTCCCGCTCCTGGAGGGCCAGGCACTCTTTAGTATGCCCCACTTAGCTCAAAATTCAAAGAAGGTCACTCTAGTCCCAAGAGGCCATTCAGTCACAATAGATATGGTTAGAATGATAGCCCCAAGGCTGTGGGTTAGGAAAACACATTTATTAGAGAAGACCGCAATAATTAGGTGACACAAATGAACGCAAGTTGATGAAATCTCAATTGGATTCGAGGTGCTTAGCTACTGGCCTCTCCACCTCTCCCAAGGCAGCAGTCTCAAGCAGTGGCACAGCCGGGATTCAGGCAGATGGTTAGGAAAGGGGGTGCTCTGGAAGGTGGGCCTCCCGAACTTACCTGGAAAGTCAGTCCTGAAGGGAGGGGAACCGAGGACCTGGATTTGCTACCTTCTGTCCCCAGACTCAGCTGGCAGCTTCTTTTGCAACTTTGAACAGGTCTCTTTATGCTTCGGTCTCAGGGTTTGCTAGACCCAGAGTCCTTATCTCCAGGATATTTTGAAGAATACAAGGTAATTTTTTAAAAAAGCATTGAGATGAAAATAAAAAGCATCAAAGATGACTGCAATGATACACTTACGATTTTATCATCCATTTATTTATTTAACAAAAATTTACTGCATGCCACCCATATCGGGCACTGAGACTATAACAGTCAGTGAGAATAAAAATGTGATGCTAACAGCATAGCAATAACCACTGCTCTTCATACTTGCCAGGCACTGTTCAATGTGCTTCATGTACATTCACCCATTCATCCTCGCAATAACCAGTACTACACAACACAAATACACAAGGCACGACCCTGCCCATAAGGTGCATGCAACCTAGCAGGTGAGGCAAGATCTCTGCTGCCAGACAGCCGGGGCGAGGGCAAGGCCTGGGGAAGGCCTCTGGAAGGGGCTTGAGCTGAGCCAATCACTTCCCAGCTGAGGCAGGAGGAGGAGGGGGCCTGGAGTAGAGAGAGCATGCCTTAGGGGACTGCAGGGACAATAGTTTCTGGCTGGAGTTTAGGGTAATGATAAGAGATGTTGAAAGGGTAGAGGAAAGGCTGGGAAGACTCACTAAAGGAGGTGACAAGTGACCTGAAGGATGTGTGGAGTTGGCAGGGCAAAGGGGTGGGGCGTGGCTGAGAGCCCTGAAGACCCAAAGAGAGCTGGGCCCCAGGGCTGGGCTGTAGGGAGGTGGGGGGAGAGAAGAGGCTGGAGGGGTGGGAGTGTCAAGGCCATCAAACAGCTCCAAGCTGCATGTAGGAGGCTGGATGCTATTCTGGGGGTGTAGTGAGCTTGGAGGGCAAATAACAGAGGTCCAAGGGGTGGCAAGTGGACACAGAGGAGGGAGGTAAGAGGGGTATGGACTCATGAGATAACTAGGAAGTGAGTGGGAGAGAGATTGGGATCCAGGGTGATTTCTGGGAACCCTGCAGATCTGCAGAGCAGTGACAGGGGCAGGCTCATGAGGTCTGAGCCGCCCCAGCCTGGTTGTGCTTCTCTGCCCCCCACGTCCCAGGGGAAGGTTTCTCCACTGAAGGGGGATGGCTGCAGCCACTTGCTCTGCCCCTTCCCTGTTGCCACAACTCTGTCTGTCCCCCACTGCCCACCCTGGCCCTCAGAGTCCAGCACATGCCACTGGTTTAGGTGTCCACGTAACTCTATAGCCATGGTGGGGGCCACTTTGGGATGCAAACTCTACTTGGAGGAGCAGGCAGCCACCTAGAGGCTTCCTCAGGGCCTGGCTGGCCTGGCTCAGCATTGGAGCGTTATGCCTGCGCTTCCAGACCTTTGCCGACACCAAGCCCATCTCCCGAGGGCTTTTATTTCTCCGTGAGGGAGTCTTAATCTGGGGTCAGAAATTCCTTTAGTATCCATGGATGGGCTCTGGGGCAGAGGCCGTGATGGTACAGGGTCATCTGGAATTATATGTACTTTTATGTGCATGTGATGTTTTTCTGGGGAGAGCGTCATGGCTGTCAGATTCTCTGAGCAGTTTGCAATCCCAAAAAACTCAAGATCCACTGGTCTGGGCTCCGATTTTCAAGGTTAAAATTTTCTTGGCCAGTTCTCCTCCCATTTTCACCATCACCACCCAATACTGAAGCCTTGGATGGGGTTTGCCTCATCTCGTCCCAGCATCGCCAGGAACTCGTAATAAGCATTTGCCTATTAAAGCCTGTCCCCCTCTTACCCGGAAACGCTCTCACTATTCAGCATCAAGTATTTCAAAATGCTCACCCTGCACATTTATATTTTATTGTAGGAAAAGTCATATTGTTTGAGGGCCCTTCTTCCTGCAGGTCCCCATCACTTTTGAAGAGGAGCAAGCTCGCTGCCCACCTGCCTGGTTCAGGCCTCCCAGCTTGGCCAACCCTTGGTAACGACAGCAGCTACCATTGGTTGGGAGCTTGTCGGAAGCCAGGCACTGTGCTAGGCACTTGGAGTATCTAATTTAAACCTCCTAATAGTGCTGTGAGATAGACACTAGTATTATCCCAATTTTAAAATAAGGAAATGGGGCATCACGTGTATAGCCAGGCAGGAAGTAGTGGACCCCAGAGCCACATTTGGGCCATAGAATTCCAGAGCCTTTTCTTAACCTCTGGCCTGCCCACAGATTCATCAGTTCCCTCACCCCTCCCAAGGGGGTCACTGCTCTGGCTTGCCACCTGTCCTGGAATCAACAGTGTGGAGTTGACATTATCTGAAGTCAGATCCTAGCCTCTCTCATGGGAGGCCCTTTTGGACAAGAGCTTGTCTCACTGAGAAAGCAGTAGCTTCTTCATGGTAGGAATCCTGTGGCCAAAATCTGTATCTCTCACTAGGGGGTGATTTGAAAGGCCAAGGAAGGTTCTGCTACCCCCTGCCAATAGTTCCCTAACCTAGAATGCCCAGTGTCTAAAATTCCAACATTAGACATTACTTCCTTTAGATTGATTGGTTTTGTCCTCCCTTCCCCACAACTTGAATCTCTTAAAAATAAAAGAGTCACCTGGGGATAGGAATCAGGGAGGCCCATGAGCTACAGTAGTAACCCTGAAAGATCTGAGGGTAGAGTATGTGTAAAGAGGGAGGAGAGCAGATAAAAGGACACTCGCTATTACCAGGGACCAGCCCTGCACACGGCTCCGCCCCATCAGCATGGTGGAAGGAGCTTTGTGGACCAGATTTATCATTGGTTCTTCCAGTACTAGACTCTCCAGTGCCCTGGCTGGTGCTGCCACAGCTGAGAGAGATGGAGGGACAGTCCAGCGCTGTCCAAGGCTCTTGGACAATTCCCTTGCATTTCCCCTTTGTGAGGTTGGGGAACAAGTGACCTGCCACCTCTGGGAAGTCAGCCAGTGGCCTGACATTACCTGACAGGAGAAGCATCAATCTTGGCTTCTGGGAAAGCTGGTCCTATGGATATCACAGGGGCAACATGACCCTCAGGGGCTGCAGTGCACGTGGTCAGCTGCTGGCTTGAAGACAGAGGCCCAAGACACCTCTCCTTGGCCCCAGTGTCAGGCATCAGCCTGTCCTTTGTCATGTAGGGGCCATCCAACTTTTATCTGAATGAGGCTCTGTTACGGGCTGCATTGTGTCGCTCCAAAATTTGTAAGTTGAAGCCTTAACTCACAGTACCTCAGAATGTGACTATTTTTGGAGACAGGGCCTTTAAAGAGGAAATTAAGCGAAAATGAGGCTGTTAGGGTAGGCCTAATCCCGTCTGACTGGACACCTTATAGTCAGAGGAAGTTTAGACTCACAGAGACACAGGGTGTGCGTGGAGGGAGACCACAGGAAGAGGCAAGCTGGAAAGAAAAACCTCCCCAGAAACCAACCCTGCTGGGACCTCACTCAGTCTTGGACTTCCAGCCTCTAGAAGTGTGAGAACATAAATTTCTGATGTTTAAGATGCCCAGTCTGTGCTGTTTTGTTATGGCCCTGGCAGACTAATACAGGCTCCATGAGATTTAGAGTAGTAGTTTTCCAAATGAGAGGGACCTAGGTGATCCTTTGAGATGAAGAGAGAAAATATTATAGCATCTAGTTCTGTTGATTTTCATCTGACTCTATGCTAATTTCAATGACTTATATATGCTTTAAAATACACATAGATGAATATGGTAAGACATGCAAAAATGTATAAACATGTAAATATCGAGGATATGTGCTTACACACAAATTTTACAGGTAGAGCAAATAACCAAAAGTTTGGAGATCACAGACCCAAAATAGGTGGTTATCTGTGTATCTCTAAATCCTAAAGATAAATAATAATTTCTCTTTTCATAATTACAAGTGCCCTAAAGAGTTCATCATCTGTTCCTCAGTTTACTAAAAATGTATGGGGAGCGACTCCTTGTCTGTCTCAGGGAGATTTATGTTGTCATTACTATAATTGTTATCTATGAGTGCTTGTGAGTAATGGCTCACAGGAATATGTTCTATCGAACGGACTCGAGGCAACAGAAAAATCAATCCATTAAAAACCATGCTTTTTTTAAACTTCTGGTTTTGGCTCCTCTCCTTTTTTCTTTCTGCTCTTTGAAGAAGAGACCCAACATTTTAGGATCCTAAAGTTGCCAAAATTACTAAGCACTAATAACATTAGGGGAAGGCATTTGGCAGGTCTCTGCAAACTTCCCTCTCTATTCAGCTGTATTGAGGCCCAAATTCTGAATTTGACTTTGAAGAGCTTCACCAGACTGAGGGAGGTGGGCTTCATTAATCCCTGGCTTTAACCCTAGGGGCTCTGCTCATGACCTCTTGGAAACCTGTCAACAAAGAAGTTTAGTGTATACATTCCCAGTTTTTTTAAAAAAATAATTGTGGATCCGAGACCCTGGAACCCCAAGAGAAAGCATGGCAGGGCCCATGATTCTCAGTGGGGTCATGGTCCACTTCAAGCCCGACGGCATCTTGGCCAAGTTCACTTTTTTTGTGTGATAAGGTAAGAACCATTTATCTCCATTTTAAGGGGGAAGATTCTCTACTGGGATTCCAAAGTGGGGCAGTTTGGCTTTGCTCAGCTGAGCTCAGACCCACTCAATGGTTTTGCAATTAGGCAGGACTTAAAAAACTCTTGGAAGTGACTTCCCCTGGCAGACATCAGTGAAATGTGAGAAAGAATACTTCCGGTGTACACTGTGGCCCTGCATCGAATTATGCCAGCAGAATGTTTGAAGTGAAAAAAGTCAATGCTATGGTGGCAACGTTAAAAATGTCTCTTTGGCTGAGTGGTTAATCTTCTTTCATTGTTTAAATGTGTCTACAGGGCCCAGGAGAGTCACAAATCTGCATGAAGGAGAATGCCGCTCTTAGAAATAACTGGCAGATCTATGGCTTTCCTGACTGCCGGCGGGGAGGTCATGCAGCCTGTGCATTACTTTTGTCATCAGTGCTTGGGAGTCACCATGACCCATGTCCTAAGTGGGTGCCCCTTTGACAGAAGCATAAGCTGACTTGGCCCCCCAAGGGCAAGTTCCTTTTGAGACCAATCAGGTCGTCTCTACTTTGGCATCTCCACCGTGAAATAATGAGACATAATGTCATTTGGGGACAACGTTGGTTATTACACTTGGAGCCACGTAAAAGGCCTTATAGCCTTGCTAAGACCACACACGGTGAGATTTGCTTCTTAGCTTTCTGGAATAAATGGAATGTGACCATGTAGCCAAAAAGAAATAAAAAGAGGTACTCTGCTGGCAGATGGATCTATTGTGGAATACTGACTCTTCTTTCTTACAGGTGTGAGATCTTAGGTGAGTAATAAAATTTCTCTGGGTCTCAATTTTCTTGTCTAAAATGGAGATAATAAGACCTACTCTATAGGTGTCATTGTGGTGAGGGTTAAATGAAGTAATGTATACAAAGCACATAATGCACACTCAATTGTGTTGGCTCCCTTCCTTTCCTTCTCAGCAAGGCAGAGAGATGACATGTTTGGTCATTATATTGTCTCTATTTGCAGTCATCAATAACAGTTGCACTTGCCTTTGTGTATAGCCTGACATTACTAAGGCTCGCTTGGCTTCTTTCTCTCGACAGTATTAATTCAATCTCTTATTGAGTCATTCATCAAACGTGTATTTTCCTGGTACCACGCAGGTGCTGGGGACACAAGGTTGAGCACATTAGACTTTACCTGTCCTCACAGAGCTTCTGGCTGATAATTAAGGCAGACAAGGCCCCACCCCTGCCCTGTCCTGGTCTGACTTGTCAGGTGGCCAGGGTAAGCCCCCCAGAGGAAGTGATGTTTGAATGAGACCTGAAGGAAATGTGCATATTTGGCCACATTCCTTCCTTCTGTTGACTTCATGACCAATGATGGACATTTGTAAATTGGCTGGAAAGGAGTACTCAAGGCTTATCAGACAGAGAGCAAACCCACAACCTTGGCTTTGTTATTTCTGTTCTCCAACCATCTGAGCTAGCCAGCCACGTCCTCAGACTCGAGTTTGAAGTGGAATTAGAAAGTGGGACTCAACAAAGCACAGAGTTTGGCAACTGATGATACATGAAATTGGCATTTGTATTTTTGCACACATCAAAGGCTTAAGATTTTGCATACTGCTTGACTCAGAAATTCTACTTCTGGCAAATTATACTAAGGAACTAATAACATATTTGTACAAAGATTTGACTACAAGATGTTGTTTGCAAAATTATCTTAGTGCAAAATGTGAAGCAATCGTGGCCCTCCAAAGTAGTGGACTGGGGAAATAAATCCTGTAAATGGAGTCAGAGGAGTAATATGCAGCCATACAAAATAATATTGTACAAAATATGTATTAACATGGAAAGATGTTCGTAATATATGTCAAATGAAAAAAATGGGAATTAGAAAGTAGTACAGACATCATGACTTTTATATTCTTCCTGGGAAAAATCTAAAAAGAATATATGTGTGTGTGTATGTGTGTGTATTATTAGTAATCATTTCTGGGTTGTAAATTTAAAAATGATTTTTATTGCCCTTTTTTATTTTTTAGCTTTTCCCAGTTACCATACATTCTTTCTAAGGAAAAAGTGCAAAAAATAGAGCTTTCATGTGAAAAGATGGTCAACATCATTAGTCTTTAGGAAAATGCAAATCAAAATACAATGAAATCCCAATTCACACACACTAGGACACCTATTATCAAAAGGTAGATGATAACAAATACCCAAGAGGATGTAGAGTAATTGGGTTATGCCTTGCTGGTGCAGCCACTTTGAAAATGAGAGTCCCTCAAAAAGTTAAACATGGGGCTCCCCAAGGCTCCACTGCTGCTGCTGGGCCCCAAAGTTCTACCCCTAAAGCTCCACTGCTGTCCCGGACCCACAGCTCCTCCCTTGAGGCTACTCCACAGCTGCAGGGCTCCACAGCTCCGTCCCCAAGGTTCTAGTGCTGCCACTGGGGCCCTGGATGTGACTCCAAGGCTCCCCACCATGGCCTCAGCCCTGAGGCTCCCACTGGCCACCTGGTGGGAACAGCCCTCACAGGTCAATGCTTTGCCAGGGACCCACCAACCTCAAGCAGGCATCACACTTGGACCCAGTTCAAGCAAATGCCCACAGCCCAGATACCCACAACCACTGGCTAGATAGCCTCACCCCACTGCCACTGTCACCTCCATGGGAAAACCTGGCAGAGTAATTCCCCACAATGCCAGCCTCCATGGAGAAGGTCTTGCCTAGCCCCAACTTGAGCTTCTAACAGCGGCCTGGGGAACAACCTGCCACTCCACACAAAGAACATCCAGCACCAACCTGAACTATGACAATCACAGGAGAATGGGAAAAAACAGAACAGCTGCATTATGGTCTCACAGTGTGCCTGCCCCTCCCCTGCCAGCTCAATCTTCCAGAATAGGACAAAAAAGCAACATCTAAGGACCTCTCCTTCTTCTCACTAAGTAGGAGAGTTCCCACCAAAGGAGAACAGGTGTGATGCAAACCTATCAGCCTGAGCTGAGAAAATAGGATTCAGATGAGAAGAAACCAGCAAAAGAACTCTAGCAACATGAACAATTAAAATAGCTTAACACTCTTCAAGGGATCATAATGGATCTACAGCAATGGACCTCAACTAAAAAGAAACTGTTAAAATGTCAGATATAGAATTCAGAATATGGATGGCAAATAAGATGAATGGAATTGAAGAGAAAGTTTAAAACCAACAAAAAGAAGCCAAAAAAATTTCACGGTATCAATGAAAAAAATAAAAGTCAGTAAGGAGCTAGACAACATAAGAAAGGATGTAATAGAACTTATTAAAATGAAAGAGTTGCCTGGGTATGGTGGCTCACACCTGTAATCCTAGCACTCTGGAAGACTGACACAGGAGGATTGCTTGAGGTCAGGAGTTCAAGACCAGCCTGAACAAGAGTGAGATCCCATTTCTACTAAAAATAGGAAAAAAAAAAAATTAGCCAGGTGTTGTGGTGTGTGCCTGTCATCCCAGCTGACAGGAAGCTGAGGCAGGAGGATCACTTGAGCCCAGGACTTTGAGGTTGCTGTGAGCTAGGCTGAAACCACAGCGCTCCAACCTGCGTGACAGAGTGAAACTGTCTAAAAAAAAAAAGAGTCATTTAGGAATTTCAAAATATAGCAGAAAGCTTAAACAACAGGCCAAACCAAGCAGAAGAAAGAATCTCAGAGTTTGAAGGCAAGGCCCTTGAACTAACAGAAAAGAGAATAAAGAAGAATGAATAATCATTCAGAGAAATGTGGGACTATGTGAAGTGAACTAATAAATGAATTATAGGTAGCCCTGAGGGAGAAAAAAAACTAAAGCAAAATGCATGGAAAATCTATTCAAGGGAATTTTTGAGGAAAACTTCCCTGGTATCTCCAGAGACTCAGTTATGTAGATAGAAGATGGTCATGGTCATTGAATAACAGGAAGACTCATAGCAAATAAGACATTTACAAAACATATAGTCATCAACTTGACCAAACTCAAAATGAAGGAGAAAATTCTACAAGCTGCAAGATGAAAGCAACAACTAACCTACAAAGGAAAACCCATCAGGCTAACAGCAGACTTCTCAGTGGAGACCTTACAAGCCAGAGGGACTGGGGCTCCATTTTTAGTATTCTTAAACAGAACAACTGCCAGTGGAGAATTTTGTATCCTGCAAAACTAAGTTGCATAAATGATAGTGAAATAAAGACTTTTTCAGACAAGTAAACACTAAGAGAATTTGTCACTACTAGACATGCCCTACAGGAAATGCTCAAAAGTACTATACATGCAATAGCACAATACATACCCACCAGTGTAAAAACACCCCAAAGTTATAGCTCACAGCTCTTATAAAACAGTAGCATAAGAGAGGAAACAAAACAATAAGGTATCACCCAACATGATGAACAGAACAGCATCCCACGTATCAATACTAACACTCAACATGAACAGTCTGAATGTGCCACTTAAAAGACATAGTCTGACTGAATGGATCAAAATACACAACTTGAGTATCTGCTGACTCCAGAAAACACATCTAACCCACAAGGACTCACACAGACTCAGGTGAAGAAATGGAAAAAAATATTCCACACAAATAAACACCAAAAGAGAGCAGGTGAAGTCATTCTCCTAGCAAATAAAATAGACTTTAAATCAACAGTGGTTAAAAAAAAAATACAAAGATGGTCATTATATAATGGTAAATGGAACAATTAAATAAGAAGACATAAAAATCCTAAATATATGTGTACCTGACACAGGAGCTCCCAGATTCATAAAGAAAATCCTACTAGATCTAAGCAAAGAGATAAACAATAGCTTCATAATTTCTAGGGACTTCAACACCACAGTGTCAGAGCAGGACTGATTATTAAAGCAGAAAATCAATAAAGAAACACTGGAATTAAATGGGACTCTAGAACAAATGGACCTAGCAGATATTTACAGAGTATTCTACCCCAAAACTACTGAATATACATTGTTCTCATCAGCACATGGGACATTCTTCAAGATTGATTATATCTTAGGCCACAAAATATGTCTCATAAAATTCAAAAAATTATAAATCATACCATGGATCTTCTCAGACCACAATGAAACAAAGCTAGAAATCAATTCTAAAAGAAATACTTAAACCTACACAAAGTCATGGAAATTAAACAACCTGCTGCTGAACTACTCTTGGGTCGATTATGAAATCAAGACGGAAATTAAGAAATTTTTCAAATTGAGCAACAGAGGACACCAGCTTCCAGAATCTCTGGGATATAGTAAATGCAGTGTTAAGAAGTAAGTTCATAGCCTTAAATACATCAAAAAGACGGATCACAAATTAACAACCTAATGATATACCTCAAGGAACTAGAAAAGGAAGAGCAAACCAAACCCAAAGCCAGCAGAAGAAAAGAAATAACAAAGCTCAGAGCAGAACTAAATGAAATGGAAACCAAAAAAAAAACAATACAAAGGATCAATGAAACAAAAAGTTGGTTCTTTGAAAAGATAAAACGAAATCAATAGACCTCTAGCTAGATTAACCAGAAATAGAACAAAAAGGACCCAAATAAGCTCAATCAGAAATGGAAAAGAAGATATTGAAACTGATACCACAGAAATACAAAATAATCATCTGCAAATATTATGAAAATCTCTACTCACACAAACTAGAAAATGTAGAGCAAATGGACAAGTTCCTGGAAACTCGTAAACTCCCAAGACTCAATCAGGAAGAAACAAAAATCCTGAACAGACCACTGATGAGCAGTAAGATTGAAGCAGTAATGAAAAAATCTCCCAACAGAAAAAAGCCCCAGACCAGATGGATTCACAGCTGAATTGTACCAGACCTATAAAGAAGAGCTGGTACCTATCCCCCAGAAGTTATTCCATAACATTGAAATATCTGTGGAAAACAATATGGAGATTCCTGAAAGAAATAAATCTAGACTTACCATTTGACCAAGCAATCCCACTACCGTGTATCTACTCAAAGGAAAAGAAGTCATTTTATCAAAAAGCCACCTGCACTTGAATGTTCACTTTAGCAAATTCATAATCACAAAGATGTGGAATCAACTTAAGTGCCCATCAATTCATGAGTGGATTAAGAAAATGTTGTGTGTGTGTATAGACACACACACATACACACCATGGAGTACTACTCAGCCATAAAAAGGAGTTAAATGTTGTCTTCTGCACCAACTTGGATGGAACTGGAGATAATTATCCCAAGTGAAGTATCTTAGGAATGGAAAAACAAACACATGTACTCTATAATAACTGGGAGCTAACTGATATGCACACACAGGCACAAAGAGATGTAAAGGTCATTGGAAGTCAAAAAGGGAGGAGGTGGGGAGGAGAGAAGGGGTAAAAACTTACCTGTTGGGTATAACAAACACTATTCAGGTGATGGGCACACTAAAAGCCCTGACATAAGCATTATAAAAGGTATCCATGGAACAAGAACATTTGTACCACTTTAATATTTTGCAAAAATAGTTAAACGTGGAGTTACATGTGTGAGAAATTCCACTCCTATATATATATTCAAGAGAAATGAAAACATATCTACAAAAACTTGTACACAAATGTCATAGCAGAATTATTCATAATAGCCAAGAAGTGGAAATAATCCAATTGTCTATCAACTGATGAATGGATAAACAAAATGTGGTATATCATACAATGGAATATTATTGGGCCTTAAAAGAAATGACATATTGGTATATGCTACAGCATGGTTGAACCTTGACAACATCTTGCTAAGTGAGAGAAGCCAGACATAAAAGGCTCCATATTGTATGATTTCATCTATAAAAATGTCCAGAATAGACAAATTCATAGAGACAGAAGGAAAGTAGCTTAGTAACTGCCAGTGGCTGGAGGTGGTGAGAATTGGGAGTGATTGTTAATGGTGTGATGACAGTATTATTGAATTAGATGGCAGTGATGGTTACATGATTTGTGAATATACTAAAAACTACTGAATTGTACACTTACAAAAAAATGAAACAAAAGAGTAGTGCTTTCCCGTCTGCCATTAGCCCTTTCACACATTGCAGAACCACGAGACCCACAGCCCTGAAGCCCTTCCCCCGTCTTTCAGAAGCGCAGGAAGACATTGGCATGTGTGTATGAACCCTGTCTTTTTATTTTCTGTATTCGATACCTTGACACTTTGGAGCTTTGCTGACCCTGGAGGGACTGCCCCTCCCAGGGCCACCTGATTTCTAGAGATCGTAAACAACCTGGCCTGTGAGTGTGCCTTTCCTAACAAACCAACCCACACAGAGCCCATAGCCCAACCTCTCCCTTTATCTGTCTCTCACCTTCTGGGCCATCATCCCCCTGCTCTGATTGCCTTAGGGCCAGGTCCCAAAACACTGGGGAGAGCTCCTGTGCCAGAGAACAGCTGAAACTACCCAAGCCAGCTAATCCTAAACCTGCTTGCCTCACCTTGCCTGCCCTCTCCTCCCCTGCTGCCTCTGCCCCCTCCCCAGCTGTGTTCTCCTTGAGGCCCTGCCTGGTGCTGTTTCTAGTGATCTATGAGTAAAACAAACTTCTTCCATCCTAACAGTCATTGCCATGCCTGTGTGTCTCGCTATACTTGATTAAAACAAATCTTGGGTACCCTTAAAACAATGCAGTGCTGGCAGACTGTCAAACCCTGGCTGACACATTGCCAGAAGCCATGTGGCAGTCATAGCCACCAGTGCGTCTGTGAGGGAAGTAGCAGAAAAGGCAGTAATGAATATTGTTTGACTCTCCCTCCAGGCCTCCTGGATGCCACAGTTAGGGACTGATTTTTCAAAACCGCTCTGTCCACACATATTTATTACACATTTCTACCCCATGATGCGTTACTAATGGAAACCCAGGTCTCAAAGTTCCCAGTGTCTCATTTGCCATATAAACTCACACATATACATAAATACATGAAACAAATGTATCACAGTGTCTCATTTATGTGTGTGTATATATATGTGTATTTGTGTGCGTGTGTGTGTGTCTGTATGTTTCATTTTTGTCTCATCCATCATGGAGGTCCCAGGTACTATGAACTGGGTGATTTGAGTTTGTCCTGAATTACAGCATCTAACTTGACAAAATTAAAACGATCCATCTTTCATCCTCTTCTCTCTCCAAGTCGGACTAGCTGTCTCAGACAGAAAATGAGATCAACTCCCCTTAAAATATTAGAAACAATCTCATGACACAGGTTTTTGTCACCCTAGAAGTGAAGCGCACACCACACAGGGAAGCCCTGTCCCCCTGTCCCTCAAACAACACAAGAGTTTTCATTTTTGTTAGACACTATTATGTTAACAAAGGACAACTGGATTTGTTGAGCAGAAAGGTTGTAAAAGTGCCCCACGGTCTTGAATAAGTAAGTGCAAATTGCACACTCCCAGGGAGAGAGGGAATAGACAAAGAACACACGCTGGCAGAGAAGGCAAAGCCACCCCGGGATGAGAAAGCCATTTCAGGCTGTGTCCTCTGTGTGGCTTCAGCTGACAACACTTGAGTAGTTAGCTCTTGCACCTTGCTCCTTTTCCACTCCCCTTGGAGACGCATCTGGCCTGAGCAAATCCAGTGGATAGGAATAAAACTAAACCAAAGCAGATGCAACGCCAAAACTGGATAAACCTGGACTGTCCTTGGCTGAGAATTTTCTCCTCCTTCAAATTTACTAAACGGACACAAATCAATGGAACCAGGAACAATAATCAAGAGTCTGGCAGAATATTTGGCCTTCGGTTGATGCAGTAAGTCTTCACTTAACGTTCTGAATGGGTTCTTGGAAACTGAAACTTTAACCAAAATGACACATAGCAGGGTCGTGTCCTGCAATAATGTTGTTATGTGTTGTTATAACTTTGATGAGAGAAAAAAAGATTGGCTTTGTCATACATCGTTTTGCTTAAAGTCGCAGTTCCCAAGAAGCTATCTGTGACGTTAGGCCAGGACTTACTGTATCTGTGTTTGGAGTATAAGATTCCTATTTGTAAAATAAGGGTAATGATAGTAACTATTTCATGGAAATTTTGTGACTATTAACAAGATAATGCTTCTAAAACCTTGACATGTATGGAAGGAAGGAAAGACAATGTTCCAAGCTCATAGGACCTTCTTAGGAAATTGAGATTCTATTTCATTTATGCTTCTGTGGAAAAGAAGAAAGATAAAGGAAGAAGAAGGTACAATCTATTTCAAAGGATTAGTCTAGTCACATCACTTTCCTCCTAAATAACATTTCGCCTTCTGGTTTTATTTTGGATCCACTGTTAATGTACATTAGTTTCCAATTTCCCTTCAGCCATTCTCCAGAAGAGCAATATTGGTTCTTTGTCTTAGGGATATTTCATTTCCTCAATCATGTTAAATCAAACAAAACTCCCACACCAGCAAACAGAAAGGAGCAGCTCTGGGCCTCTGAACTAATTTGCACTGGCAAAACTGATCGGGCCTTCCTCCAGTGTCTTAATTAGGAGCCTTAATCCCTTTGATTTAAAACCAGAAGAAACACAGGACACGCTAGGAAATTCTGAGCATATTTATTCAATACAGACAAATAGGGTTTAGAAAGTTCACTTAATATACAGTGTCAACAGAAATATATGTCCCTTTCTTTCTAATAATTCTTCCAGGATAAAGTATGGCTCCAATTCAGATTGGAATCATCAGTTTTCATGTTCCCTTTCATTTAAAGAGACAGTTATTTCCAACCCACTCTATGTTCCCAGAGATTTTTGACTGGTTTGCTTTAATTTCTCCTGTGCCATAAGGAGAGAGTGGCTCAGAAATATATGCAGTATCGTTCACATTGAATTTTTTAAAATGTGATGAATGGGCTTTGGTGGATGGAGGTTGAATGCGAGAAAATGAAAACAGAATAACAATGATTATGAACTATCTCTGCAGACTTAGAATAGGTCTTCAGTACAGATGCTAAAATGCCTTGGGGTTTGGTATGTTGAGCCCTGTCTAAGGTGGTTCAGTACTTTAGGGAACAAAAGGATGATGTCAAGGTGCACTGAAATGGCACTTCCAAGGGCGTGGTCATAGTATGTGCAGTATGTATGTAGCAGAGGGGGGGTGGGGGGAGCTCAGATTGGCATCAATGATATCACCTGTGGACAGGACCACATGCATGTGGGCATTTATTAAAAGTTAGGTGGACTATGAATGACTGAGAACCCCAGATACTTTCAAAAGGATTGCGTGAGAGACATTCCATGGCTGTGTGGATCCAGTGCCTGGCCATTTTCTCCTATGGAAACATGGCTAGATCCTCAGAAACTTCAGCCTCTTAAAAAGAGCTCCCATAATTTTGGATACTGAACAGCACTGAACCCAATGGACAGTCATTCATGATATCATTCCTACGATGCTCTAGAAGACCCTCAACTTTGGTCTAGTGCAGGCTCTAATCATATTTAATAATCAATGCAATTGGTGCAAGCTACCTGGGCTCGAGTTCAAATTTGAACCAGTGGTGTCATGTCCTCTTTTATGTCAAAAGGTGGTCTTTTCAAATCTAATTGTTCATGAGTGGGAGTGTAGCCAAACTTAGTCTGTGTTAATGAGTCTTATAAGAATTAGTTTGGTCACTTTCAAGAACACTGGGAGTAAGCCTAACTAGACAAAACATAAAAAATAAAATGAAAATAAAAAGTAACCATAAGTATTTAAAATGTTCTCTTTAATGTGTGAAATACAAAACTGACATGATTTTTTTTTGCATTTAAAAGCCACTATCATATCTTTTATTTTGTCATACTATTCTTACAGTCCCCCTATGAAGTTGACAGGCCATATTTCTATTTTACAGAAAAATAAAACGAAACTGACCAAGACAGAAAACTAAATAACCTATCTAGGGAAAAACAGAGGCAGGATCGGAGTTTGGTCTTTCTCCTATCAGACTCTAGAAGGGTTTGGAGGGAACATACTGGCTGCTTACGTGTAACTGAGCACTTCTAAAAGATTGACAGATGATGTTGAAAAAAGTTAATCTTCTGAAATATCTTAAACATCCACCCCTGCAGTTTTGTTTACAACATTAAGTTGCACCATCCATTAGGATAAGATCTGCTTGAGAAAAAATAAACTTCAATAATTCACATCCCATCCAAATTATCAGTAATTTTGAAATTTAGTGAAATCTGGGCTAACAGGATTTGATTGTTTAGCACTCCTTCGCATGTAAGCATTATACACAATCTAAATCCTGATACTACACAATTATCCTATAAAGTGGGCATCTTTGTGGCTCACAAAAGTGCTGCTCAGCTCTGCATCAAGTGGTAAAAGCAGGAAAATGAAGAGCCTCATGTAACTGTGGTTATCATCTCCCACGGAGAAATGGGGAGGGGGGAAAGGGTTTAGATGCTGACAAGTCCCTTCCCCAGTTTCCCCCAAGATGCCATTGATTAGTCTGCTACAGACTCCAATCATGGGAAGAGACAAGCCGCATAAGCATATGAAACAATTACAGATCAGCACACCCTGCTGGATGTCAGCATAGAAAACTGCAAGCACCACTGAATAATTATGGTTTGAGCTATTGATTGGGACCGTGGAAGAGTTTCATCCAAATGCTTCTAATTTGCCAAACAGAGGGAAGTGTGCTGCAGAGAAGTTGCTTCCAATAACAGCATTTCTCCCTCTGCTAATTAAGAAGAGAGCTTAACGAGGTGGTGGGGATTGTTTTTAAATCTTGTCACGTAAAATCAATGGCCATTTGAAAGGTGGTGAATGAGAGATGAAGGGCTTGTCTTAAATGGCTTAAAACAAGTGATCTAGGATGGCTGTGGGTCTTGTGGGAGATGCTAGTCTAGTCAAGAATCCAAGACTCTCACTGGCCAAAGGGCTCATGCCATGCTGTCTGAGAGATGATGGACCTAAGGCTGAGATAACAGCTAGAGAAGGACCCAGGCTGAGATAACAGCTGGAGAAGGACCCAGGTTGAGATAACAGCTGGAGGCCAAGCAGAGCCAAGATGTCCTCCTGGGGTTCATCCACATTTGCTGCCCCACTGTGACCTTACTTTAGCTTCTTCAACCCTCACACCCTGTCTTTGATGAAGAACAACATGGTTACTTGATGGGAATGGGCGAGTGATTTTTAAAAACATTATTAATTGAAGTTCATAGTTGATTTAGGTGTCCTTAGTTTTTACCTAATGTCCTTTTTACTGTGCCAGGATTCATCTGGGACACCACAGCACGTTTAGTCATTATGTGTCTCCTTAGGCTCCTCTTGGCTGTGACCGTTTCTTAGACTTTCATTGTTTTTGAGATGACCTTGATAGTTTTAAGGAGTACTAGGCAGGTGTATTGTAGGAGGCCATTGGAATTTTTCTGATGTTTCTCTCATGATTATGCTAATAAAATCACAGGATAAAGTTGGTATAACCAAGGTGAGGAGGCAAAATGAACCATGTGTAACAAATGTGTACAATAGTCCCCCTTCCCCAAACATACCCCCTCAACCCACACTTTGTGTCTTACAAAGTGGCTAGTGTTGGTCTCAAACGTAGTGGTAATCCAGTATTTGGATGGATGAACAGAGGGATGGTTGGATAAGTTTTTTCTTTATTGCCACCATCCCTACTATTCTCGTGTAACTCTATGTTAATATCACTTTAAGTCTTTCAAAGGACATTAATCAACTTTTTAATCACAATATAATAAAATTCATGCTGACAATATGTGTCTACACTCTTGTTTTAAGCACTTCTCATAAAACACTACAGGCTTAAATTGGCCATAATTGTTGGAAGACCCTGGTACCATTGGGATCTTAAGACTTGCACAAACTTTTAACAGAAATTACAATATACTAAGCTCCTAAGACACCTCCAACTATTTGCATCCACCAAGAACAGCTCTTGATCTTCAAAACCTTTCAGATATTCTATAAGATAATCTATCATAAAAAGAATAAAAAATTAAATAGAACTGGAGTTACTTACCCCAGAATAGAAAAGGCTACGGATAACCTAATTATAGTCTTCTAGAATTATGGAAGATTGAAAAGAGTCACACAGACTTGGGTTCTAGTCCTGGCTCAGCCACAAATGAGCTGTGTGACCATGGGGAAGTTACTTGCCCTCTCTGTGCTTCAGTTTCTCATCTGGAAAAGAGTGGAGCAAGGCTTCCGTGGCAGGGCTGCAGCAGGTTTGCAGGGAGTGATGTGTGTCATGTGCCTAGCACAGTTCCTGGCGCAGACTGGGTTATTCAATAAAATGTAGTTTCCACCTCACTTGCTACATGATCTTACCCATAATAAAAACAAAACCACTTAATATTTTCACAAGCCTTTATAGCTTAGAAAGCATTTTTCTCTTAATTTAAGGTGACAAACCACTGTCCTAGCCCTTTGAAGCCCAAGTAAGAGAAAATGGATGTTAACTTAAGTAACAGTGATTTGGGTCAGGCAAAGCACATTTTGGGCTGTGGAGATAATAAAACTCAGAGCAAGTTACCTGGGGGCTGTGGGCTCTGTCCTTGGGGAGGTGTCAAAAGGGAGCGGGTGGCTCAGGGCACACAGCCTTGTCCTCACCACCTAACAGCCCACAAATTCCTGGCTGACCGGAATAATATTGTGAAGTTCTGGGATGCATGGAAGGTGAATGGTTTACTCTTCATCCTCTGGACACTGTAAACCCACATCCTGCCTTTGGGAATCTTCCCAGGTTCTGCCTCCTGAACCCACAGTTTCCTGGAGCTAAATTGTGTAGTGGAAAGAAATCTTAGTGTGTAACCCAGTGTGTAAGAAATATCTTGCCTCTGTATTCTCTAAAAAATAAATTTGAATCCAACTCTGATCCTTTCAGCTTGCGAGAAACTCAAGTTCAATCACTTACAGGCTGCTCGCCAGGGTCGTGCCAAGGTCCTGGGGTCTCACTTGGTGTCAAAGCTTTGGGAAGGCTCTTTGGTCCTGCTGAAACCTCCAGGCTGTGCCAGGGGTCCCTGGGCGGATCATAATCACAGCATTAACCACCCATACTGTAGTTGCCTGTTTAGGCACCTGTCTCCTCTTCTAAAGAGTCAGCAGCTTGAGGGCAGGAGCTGTGCCATTTATCATAGTATCCCTAGGGAGGTGTGTCAGCTATTACAAAGCAGGGGTGTAGTGAATAAATAACTCTTTTCTTTATAGCGCTGTCTTAGTCTGTTGTGTGCTGCTATAACAAAATACCAGTCTGGGTAATTGATAAAAAGAAACTTAATGACTCATATTTCTAGAGTCTGGGAAGCACAATGTCAAGGTGCTGGCAGGTTTGACGATTCCGATTCCAAGATGGTGCCTTGAACACTGCTTCCTGGAGGGGAGGAGCACTTCACCTTCACACAGCAGAAGGCAGAAGGGTAAAGAGGTGAAAGGAGGCTGCACCCATCCTTTTTAATGAGATTAATACCACCTGTGAAGGCAGATCCCTCATGGCCTAATCACCTCTGAAAGGCCCTACCTCTTGTTGCAAAGTTAAACTTCAACCTGAGTTTTAGAGGGGACAAACATTTCAACCATAGCAAACATGAACATTGGATGATATTTTTCCCCTTATGATTGTGAGCCCACTGAAGGAAAGAACTGTAATTTTACCTCTATTTTCTTAATGCCTGTAGGTCTTAGTAAATGCTCCTTGGTAAATGATTGAATTGTGCTTTTGATTGTGCATTGCAGTGGTTTGTTGGTCTGCTATCCTGTGCATTCCCCATGGCAGGGCTCTGTCTTGGTCCTTGTGACAGAGTCTATTAATTGTTCCCACATCTGTTTTCTCCTTCATAGAACCCCTGCGATTTAGCTGGGCACGTGGCTGCCCCTAATAGACCCAGTGTTTTCCAGGCTTTCTTGAAAGGTCACCTGATTAGTTCTGGCCAAAGAGATACGAGCATCAGTGATGGACACAGCTCATGGGAGGAGCTCTGCACTTTCCACTCCTTCCTTCCACTGGCTAGCAAGCACACATGTTGGGAAGTTCTCCTTGACTCTGAGGGTGAGGGGAACACTCTAGGAATAGTGGAGCAACAGGAGAGAAGAAGGCTGGGTTCCCAACATTTGAGTCCTCCACTTTGGCCCCAGACTGTCGGGTGCAAGAGAAATAACTTCTATCCTGTTTAAGCCACTGAACTTGGTGTCTCTGTGACAGCAGCCAAATCCTTGTGCCAAACAATACTCTCATCTCAGTACCCTTGTGGCCCTCAGCCCAGTGCTGGCCAGGAGCAGGCTACCATCGTACACCCCTTCCTGAACTGTCCATCTCCATGTTTTCATCCCACCATGTGGAGCTCCCGGGGGAGGTCACGCAGGAGCTAGGAGTCTGCCCTCCTTTGCAGCTCCAGCCTGAGTCAGCAGCAGTTTTCAGTTTAATGAGATGACACTAATGATCATGCCTCCGGGATGAGTGGGTCTGCCCTTACTGGAGACCTGTGGAAGGTCCTGGCATGTTTATTATCACTGATCTTGGAGGTCAAGGGGAAGGCAGGAGTCTCAGAAAGGGGAGCGACCTACAGGGCATGCAGGTGCTGCCCTGGAACCAAGTCTGAACTTCAGTGAAGAGGGGAAAACAGCACCTGGGCCTGCTTCACCCTGGCAGGTGACACTGAAAACGCCCCTTCTACTTCCCCTGAGTTTGCCCGGTTGTGCTGCACAGGACACCTGGCAAGTGTTGTTTGCCCAGCAAATGCTTTAATGATGCTCATCAGCGTCACTAGGCATGCAAAGGTCCATCGGCCCCTAGCTCTCACATGGCCTCTGCAGGCTGGATGTGCCGGGTGGCGTGAACTCTGGTCATCTTGCATTCTTCCCTGCTCTGGTTCCCTTGGGACCCTACCCCACGGGCCCTGCCTAGAAGGCTCCTGCCCCACAGACCCCTACTCCCCATCCTCTGCCCAATGAACCCTGCTCCTCACACCCCTGCCCCGTGGACCCCTGCCCATTCCTCAGCCACACTGCATTAACTCAATCCACGCACCCTTCCTGGAGCTCTGGTTCACTTTACTGAACTCAGGTGTCCAGGAACAAGAAAGGCACTGTTATTCTAACCATTTTTATTGTGGATTTGGGGGAATATGGGTGTGGTAAGCATCCATTTCTCACTTATGGAGATCAGTAGGGCCTTGGGAGCTGAGTTTCTTATTTTACCTAACATTTGTTGAGTGTTTAGTGTAGTTGGGGCTTTGCTAAGCACTCACCAGGTGAATTAGCTCAGTGAATTCGCTCAGCTACCTTATGTGGCTGCTGCTATTATGATTCCATTTTACGAACCAAGAAGCCAAGATTCCAGGAGATTCAGGAACTCACTGTGGCAATCCAGGTCATAGCAAAGAAACTCCAGAACCAGGATTCACACCCAGGGAATGTCACCTGGAGGCCTACTCTTTCCAGGCTGCCTCAAGTGTATTCCTGGCATCCTAAAGCTGATGGTCTGGGACACAAATGCAAATGATCTTCAGTGAGGGGCGTAAAGGCTGAGCAGCAGCAGGTGTCAGACACACTGGACAAGAGTAGAGCTAGGTATAGGGCATGAGGTCAGAGGTCAGCTTCCAGGGTGAGCAGGAACAGGTAGACACATGGAGTGCGAGGCAGGTGGGGAGAATGTAGCTGAGAAGAAGGCAGAAGGCCAGGTGCTTTCTGCTCTTGAGTTTCGGCCACTTCAGTCAAGGAGAGGCCCCCTGAGTCAGGGAGCGGCCACCTTGCTTGCAGGTATGGGCAGGACCCTGCGATGGGGGAGGGCTAAAGGGGAAGCTAGATGTTAGCATCTCTTCCCTACACTGAAGTTAGCTGCTTCCTACTGCTTCTCTCTCTGCCACTCCGTCCTCCAAGTTCCAGGAGAAGGTCCCTGTGTGTGTGACATACGGTCTCTCCTCCAGCAAGAGGGAGGAAGCCCGAGGGAGTGGCGTGACCCCCACCACTTGAAGCTCTTCCTCCCCATCCCTGTCCTCCCTCCCAGCTGCAGTGCCCTGCAGCAGCCACAGCGGCTGTCCCTGCCAAACCAGCCTTCTTCAGCCACAGCCCCACTCCATTTATTTTCAGATTTTATGTGCTTTAAAATAGCCTTGCTGATAGGTGCCAAAACCCAGCAGACCTGAAAAATGCTTACCAGGATGAAAAAACTGAAGGGCACTGGCTCCCCGACATGACTCAAGGCCACCCCGCCCATTCCCTTCTCTCTCCTAGAACACATCTCAGGGCACAGAGACCCCAAAAATCTTCCCCAGCCAGGCCTACCAGGCTTTCCCCATTAACACAAATTCCTGTGAAAAGTTCATAAAAAGCTCATAGAAAGGAGGGGCCCTCTGGGCTTCGAAGTGGCCTGGCAAGAAGGAAAACTCCATTTCCATTGACCAGATGCTGAACTGAACCAGGTGCCCACGGGTCAGACTCACACTGGATTTGGATTCACACTGTGCTTTGGGGGTGGCCCAGGGGGAGACTTAGGAGGGAGGCATGGTGGCAGCCATGCACCTGTTTTCTCAGCCTCTCCGCTCCTTTCCCCATCAGCCCCTCTGGGGTTTCAGATGCCCAGCGGGGACTGCCTAAAGGTATTTATTCTCAGCACACCTGTGTCGCAGACTGGACCGGCTGCTTCAACTATTCATTTACCCAATAAGCATTACACTAACCTCAAATACTGCGCTATGGCCCCGGGAGACAGAAATATATACAGTAAATATAAAAATGGTCTCTGCCTTCAGGGAGAGTCAAGAAAACATATGCTGCTGTGGTGCACACAGCAGGGGCACCCGATGCCTTTCTTTGGAGGTTATGGGAGGCTGCATAGGAGCTGGGAGCCAAGTGGCGGGGATGACGCGCAGGGAAAAGATGCTCCGTGCAGAGGGAAGGGCATATGCAAAGACACAGGGGTGAGAAAGAGCAAGCTGTGTCGGCGAGACACTAGGCTCAGTGTGACCGCAGTCCAGAAGGCCCAGGAGGTTGGGGGATAAACAGGCCGGAAAGCAAGGAGAGCCCGGACACGGGTGGGCCTGTTAGCGGTGTTTGAAGAGTGGAGACTTCACCAGGGCGGGCTTTATCTCCGTCACCCCTGGATCCTCCATGGCTAGATCAGTGACTGGCACAGAGTAGACAATCAGTACATACTCATTGCTGAATAAGTGGTGAGCACTGAAAGATTTTCAGCAGGAACAAGGCCTGACGAGTTCTGGATTAGAATCACCACCCAGCCCGCAGTGTGGGGAGTGGATCGCAGGGCCATGATGCAGACGGGGTGGGGGGGTGGGGGTGAGGGAGGGGAGCCCTGACCACAGAGGGCAGAGGGGAGGGAGAAAACAGGCTCGGTGATGGGTGGAGAGGGGGTGGCAGGAAGGAGGATTCAGGATAAGATGAAGGGCATGTAGGTGCAACTTCTGCAAGCTCTTGGTGAGGTATAGACCCCAGCCCTGAGGCAGAACAGCCACCCTGGGAACAGCATAGTGTGGACTCCAGGATTGGCAGGTCTGGGAGGCCCCCCAAACACATGCTCCCATGGCTCATGTGACATATGTTCCCGTCCTCCTTCCCCAGAATCCCCTCAGAGAGAGCTAGTATCTTGAAACACTCTAGTAAAACTGAGTTTTAATTCACTTGAATATATAATGTGTGGAGCATTTGACAGCTGTGTGTGTGTGTGTGTGTCAGTGGGAGAATTGGACCCAAACACAGGGTTTCCATTTTTTCAAAGCTTTATGTAGATGAAATGATGAAGTGAAGTCACAGCATTTTGTTGCTTCAGGCTTTAAAACATTTATTGCGCAACTGTCATGTGCAAGGGAGAAGTAACAGCAGTTGAGCACCCACTCATCTGCCTAGCTTCATGTTTGTTGTGTTCCATTTAGCTACCCAACAGTCCCATGAAGTGCGACTTGGATTTGGGAAGTGACTTGCCTCAAGCCACACAGCTGTCAGGGTTGGAGCCAGAGTCTGGAACCAGCGTTGTTCTTAAAGGTGCAGGTCTACCCACCACCACCCACGCCTCCTTCATCACGCCCCGCCGTGGCAGTGCAGCACATCCGGAGAGGCCCCAGGATACAGTGAGAAAATAGGGGAAGAATTCAACTCACGTTTGGGCGTGGCCATGAAGAAATCAGTTGAAGTAGGAGGCAGCATCGGCTCATGGAAAAAATACAGGTTTGAGCATCAGATAGATCAGGACACAAATTCTGGTTCTGTCACTTGTAAGCTAAGTAGCTTTGAGTCGGTTACCTAACGTCTTTGGTGCACCATGCCCTCATCTGCCAAATGGAAATGCTACTCCTCACCTTGCCGGGAGGGCGATTAGAGATTATGAAGAACTCGTGGCTTCCAGGATTATCTGAGCTGGACCCTGAAGGACAGGTGCCCTTTCGACACTGGGAGATGGGGCCAGGGGAGGGCATTCCAGGTACAAGAAGTAGAATGAGCAAAAAATGTGTTTGCAGGAAAGCAAACTGAGTGGTGAGTCATTGAGCTTGACCCAGCTGTAGAAAAATGTGCATGAGAGATGGAGGTTGCAATGGCAAATTAGAGAACAAGAAGGACCTCAAAGGCCATTGCTTCTCTCCACCCCCACCGCACTTCCTTAGCTCAGCCTGTGACAGCTCCCTGGGGTTCTCACCCGTCTCCTCCCCGCCAGCCTGGCTCTGGCTGCCTTGCCATCCATTCCCACGCTGCAGCCTGGGTTCACACGCGTTCTGGACTTCGTTCAGCAGCCACGAGGAGCCCCTGCAGGTCTCAAGCAGGGGAATGACTGGGTCGGCACCGTGATTCTGTGATGGTGTCCTGACAGTGAGGCTGTGTCCTGAGGGTCCCGGAGCAGCTTAAGCAGCATAGTCACCTTGTCTGGGCAGGCCACCAGGGACTCTCCTCCCCCTACAAAGTGCAGCCCGAACTCACTCGAGTGTCCCGTGATGCTAATCTCTGTGTGGTCCCTGCTGCCCAGCCCCCATCCGGTCCCCACACTGTGCGTACCCAGGCTTCTCTTCCTTTCCTCCAGAGTGCCCTGAGGACAGATGAGAGAGACAAAGACCCCCCAGGATCCGGGTCTGTCGCAGAAGGCAGGTCTAGCCCCCAACACACAGGCAATTTTTCTTTGGGAGTTAATGCTTTATCTTAAAAATCCATTCATGTCAATTTTGCCTTGTATTGCATAATATACATGCTTATTTTAATTTTAAAAATGCCTTTTGTTTCTTCTTATACAGCTTATTTTACCCAAATAGTTAAGCAAAAGTAGCATCCCCGAAAGATGCACCATACTTATTCTGTGCCTTGAACCACAGCAGTGGGTTCCTGAGCACACAGATATCCAATTTGGTACGTCCTCTCTCAAACATTAGCTGTGCCCTTTCCCTCAAGTTTTCTTTCTGCTTGGGGTGCCAGTGTTTTCTTGAGCTGAATTCCCACTTATACTTCAAGATCCAGTTCCAATGCTGCCTCTTACTTTAAAATTAATCAGTGTGTTATTTCAATAAATAAAGAGTTCATGAGAAGCCCTTCCTGGCCCCACTCCTTCCGTTAGAATGGGCTCAGCCTTCATTTGTATTTCCTCAGTACGTTGTAGCATCTCCATGGTTCTCATCCCCTCATGGTTCTCATCCCCTTGTGTTAGAACTCAGTGTTGATGTGTCTGTCTGTCTGTCTGTTCCAGCTCCGTGAAGGCAAAAGCAAAAGAGATCTTAATTACTTGGGTACCTTGGAGCCCGTTACAGTGCCTGGCACATGGTAGGAGCTCTGTTCACCAGGGAGGGACAAGTCACTGAAGGTTTTGAATAGTGTGTGCGGTTGTGCTGTGACGATGATGAGATTCACCGGGTCACAACTGCTCCCTTCGGCAGCATCACCAGGATGGCTTGAGTAAGGTCTCCCACCATTGCCTTCACTTACTTCAGTCTGAGGATGTTTGCAGGAGGTGGTCTGTCCTTTCCTCTAATGCTAATTGAGCATGGCTTTGCTGCCATTTATATCTACCAAAGCCAGAAGCCAGGAGGCAGGGGATATCATTAAAATACATAAAGAGTAACCTGTGATTGAGATGCTGGCCCCATTCCATTCTGGGGTGAGGGGTAGACTGTGGCTCTCTGTCAGTTCCACCAGCCTCCAGACCACCCCCTGTCTGGTGGTCCTCAAGCTGCCCACATGTGCCCTCTGCAGAGACCCGGAAGCCCTGCTTGGAGAAGCAGAGATGTCAGCTGCAACCTTTCGGCATCAACTTGGGGAACCCCCTTCCTTCCTTCTGGCTTCCTTTTCTCTTTTCTCTCAAAAAGTTCCCAGATCTGAGATCTCAGGCCTCAGACTCCTGGTCTCCCACAGTCGAGGAGCCCTGCCTCCAGCAGCTGCACATGAAGCCCGTTCCATTCCATCACCTTCAAGGTCCAGATTTTGACCTTGACAAGATGTGTCGACTCAGGTTATCCAAACATGGATTTCTAAATGCCGTAGTGTCAAGTGGTTTTCCTGAGTGTGACACCCCTGCCTCTGACTGTTTAAAGTTTGAACTCTGGTTTCTGATGGTTCCAAACCTAGGCTATCTTTTCTTTGTCTTCTACTTGCCTGTCTGCAGCTGCAAGAGACTAAAATACTCTTTCCCTATGAGTGGGCTACTGAGACTTTGGAGCACAAAAAGAATTGTTTTAGCCAGAGCAGTTAAACTACAAGAATCTTTTCCCAGAAAGGAGGAAATAAATCAATGTTTGCTTAAGGAATAAAGACCAAACTCTTCTGGAAAAACAAAGTGTGATTTTTAAATTATCAAAGCAGGCTTTAGTAATCACAGAGGGAACTACATTCCTCGAAGCTCTTAATGGGTGCCTGATGGTATCCTCGCTATGTTAAATATCAGATTTATTTGGCCATGATTAATTATTGATGCCTGGATTTCTTTCTTCCCCTTGGCTACATCTTCTTCCCAGCTAACCCCAGCTAACTCGCCTTCATATTCATCTTCATGTTGTTCTGACATTTGCCTCTGCCATTATATTATCACTTATATATGGATAAAGTGGAGAGAAAAGGAAGAAACAATGAAGCCCTGTTTTCAAGACATATTTCTCATTTGAACCACTAAAGTAGGCTCTTAACCAACCAGCTGCTGCTCCTGATATCTGCCTGAAATGGAAATTTGACCCAGCTTGATGCTGGCAACAGTAAGTGGCATGATTGTCCCATTTGAGGCCTCCAGGGTTTGACCCTGCCTTTGGCTCCTGTGATCTGATCCAACACCAAAAAGAGCAGTGTGACCTGGACTTCCTCCATGGACCCCAGTTCCCAACACCCAGCCAGTCTCAAAGCTTCCCTCTCATCAGGTTTTCCAGCAGAGCTGAGATCTAAGTGGAAAAGTAAAGAAAGAAGGGAAAAGAGAAAAATTTACCAGGAAAGGATGTGCAGTGGGTGATAACGGAGGGAAGGAGAAATTTTATTTTCCTTCTCTACCTCCCAGGCTGCATCTTGTTGGATCACAGCAGTAGCAGACACAGCAGAATTAGTAATGCTGGTAAATATGCCTTTTTATCTTAAAAAAGATTTTTTGGAAATATAAAATGCATTCAGAAATGTGCACAAATCACAAATATATAGCTGAAACAATGTATATAAACAACACACTCATGTAACCAGCACCCAGATCAAGAAACAGAAGGTGACCAGCACCCCAAGAACACTAATAGCCATTATCCCTGTGACGGGGGCCACATTGACTTCTAACACCCCAGCATAGTCTTGCCCATTTTCCAACTTCATATGAGCATAGTTCAATAGTACCGGTATATACTCTTTCATGTCCCTCTTCCTTTGCTCAACATTATATTGACAAGATTCACCCATGTAGTGGTAGCTTGTTCATTTTCATATAATATTCAATTGTATGATTATACCATGAGTTAGCCTGCTGTTGATAGGCTTTTGGGCAATTTCCAGTTTGAGGGTGTAATTTATAACTCAGTATTCTAGTTCACGTTTTTTGGTGAACGCATGCATGCATTTATGGTGGGTATAGACCTAGGAGTGGCATCACTGAGCCCTGGGGCATGTACACATTCAGCTGTAGTATGTGCTGTCAGGTGGTTTTCTGACTTGCATTAATTGTACCAGTTTTGTACAGTCCGAGACTCCTGGTGGCTCCACATCCTTTGGTGTGATCAGTCTCCTCTATTTTAGCCATTTCAGTAGGTGTGGGGGATGGTCTCTCAGGTGGCTTTAATTAGCATTTCCCTGATACTACTGATGGTAAGCACCTATTCACATGCTTGTTGGCCATCTGGATATTTTTTTGTGACATGCCTATTCAGGTGTTTTGCCTGTTTTTCTAAGGGTTGTCTGTCTTTTTTTTCTCATTAATTTGTAGGAGAAGCTGTGCCTTTTTGAGTCATCATATTGACCACTTGTCCATCTCATATCCATTTAGGGTAATTCAATTCAGCAAGCCTTAACTGAGTGCTGTTTGCTGTTTGGTGCACTGAGATCCCAAGAGAAATGAAGTTGAAAGTTCACTCTGCCCTCAGGCTCCATCCTTGCCCTCGAGGGTTTGGGAATCTAGGCCTTAGGCCCCTGTGCTGGCCAGAATTCTTAGCTGGGCCTTGGCCTCTTCCTATCCACACCAAGGCTTGGCCTGGTGGAGACAGGAGTTAGATTGAATTTTTGGAAGTTCAGTGGTTAGCTCTTCTTCTGCAGGTTTTCATAAAAGGAACACAGAGAGAAGATGAAATGATTTGAGGTAGATGGGGTATCACTGACTCCGTCCAGCTCTATGGACCCAGCCAGGGAGCAGCACTGCAGTGTGGCCTGGCTGTGGCCGTCCTTCCTTTGGCATGGATGGCAACAGTAAGTAGCAACAAATTGATATTGATATTTCCTTACTGCATGGGCTCCAGTAATAGCTGGTATTTTGTTTGGTTTGGAAAACATGAGCTTTCCATATGACACCTATTTTGGAATTCTAGTGCCGTGTCTTAACTGATGGCTTCTATTTCTACAGACTCCTGGTGCTGCTGGACACAGACATGTATCAGCCACTGAAGTCTGCTAACAGCTCAGCAGAAAAAAATTCTTTGTGGAATCACCGAGGCCTTGTATTGATCTCGTGTTGTGATCTGCTCTTGCTCTGAGAGATATTGTGCTAGAACAATCAATGACCTGGGTTCTGGTCACCAGCTGAGGTTGCTATGTGACCTTAAGCAAATTACTTAATTTCCCTGAGCCTATTTCCCTCTGCTCATCTGCCAAATGGGAGTCCTAATCCTAATCCCTGTCATGATTAACTTGCCAGGTTTTTAGAAAAATCAAATAAAGTGATTATGTATGAAAAAGCATTTTCAAAAATCTAAAGTGCTACAGATAAAGAGATAACAGCAAAGTACTACTGCTCACCAGATTTCGTTCCACTATGGCAATCAGAGCCTTGGGTCTTCTTTGAATCATTAATTTCCATTTTGCCTGTATTAGGTGGTGTTCCGACCTATTAGTGACCCTCGGCTTGGAATTCTTTGATGTAAAAGGCATCTCTCTGGTCTAGATAAACTCTTGCGCTTTGGCATTTCACCACGCAGCTATTTCTTCTGCGACCTTTTTCTTTCTTTGTTTCTTCTCAGGGTCTCACAGACCTTTTGTCACCTGGACGGGATCCACTTAGGCAGCCTCCAAGCCACATCAAGGGATTTTAATTTCCTCATGGCTTTGTTAACATTTCATATTGTTACAGGTCAAAACACAAGGTTATTTACTGGGAGCTAGGAAATGTCATTAACATGACTCACGGGAGCCCTGTGATTTCTCTGTCGGTCATCATAGCACCCATCGTCCTGGGGACTTTAGCAGTGGACTGGCTCCCCCAGGCTCCTGACGCCGCTGTATTTGACTAAGGTCTGATAGCTGGGAAATGCCAACGCATGGTAGATTTGTTCAAGAGCTTCTTCCTTTAGCGGGTGTCATTTTGTTAAAGAAAATTCCCTAAAGATTATTTAAAATCTATTTCCTAACCAAAAAGAAAAGGGAATAAAAATCTTCATTCATTCGCTCAAAAGTCACCCATTTCTCTCTCTTTACTCCTTTGGGGGCGAGTGTGTAAGTTCTAATGGGGGGGGACCGTACACGGCTGCTGAAGCATGTGCTTTATCTTTCCCTCCTCTGCTTCATCTTTCTGTCATCATATATGTAGGAAAGAGATGGGGCAATGGAGGCCGTGATGGGAGGGGCCTCGCAAGTTCTCAGGGAAAAGGGTGCATCTGGTGATTGTCAGAAATAGAACTTTGTTACGCATTCCCTTCTACTGGCACCACAGCTCGTGCCTTTTATTTTGCTCCTGTGCTGACTCCTCTTCCTCTAAACATAGAGGTGTCATGGGAGTCCATCCCAGGCCCCTTCTCTCTTCACCAAGAAGATCCCAGCTACTTTTATGGCATAAACACCTACTATAGGCCACTGACCACCCTCTGCTGTCCATTCCTACCCCTGGCCTCTCTTCTGAGCTACAGAAAAGTACAGTCGCAGCCTCTCAGAATCCACGGGGAATTGGTTCCAGGACTCTCTGTGAATACCTAATCCAGGGTTGCTCAAGTCCCTTATACAAAATGATGTAGTATATGCATATAACCTGCACATCCTCCTGTAGACTTTAAATCATCTCTAGAGTACTTATAACACCGGATACAACGTAAATAGTTCTTATACTGTATTCTTTTATTTGTGTTATTTTTTATTGTCGTATTGTTCTTTTTTCTTTTTGAATATTTCTGATCCATGGTTGATTGAATTTGTGGATCTGGAGTTGTGGATGTGGAGAGCTCGCTGTATATCTACTTGCTCACTTGCTATGTCCGCTTGTGGCATCAAAAGCATCTCCAACTTCACACGTCAGCTCGTGAGATGTCCACCTTCTCCCCAAGCCTGTGTCTCCTCCACATTTCCTTAGCCCAGTAAAGCCAGAAACCAGGAGCTGGTCTGGGCACCTCCCTGCC